>WSUD01000557.1:0-10432 GCA_019633495.1 Tulasnella sp. 427 | reverse complement strand
TTGGTGGATCTCCGAAACTTGCCACAGCGGGAGAGGACGGCACGGTTAAGATTTGGGGTGCTAGAGGACCCATGGGCAAAGGCGAGTCTGCCTTGCTTCTTCATACTTGTGCAACGGCGCTCATGCCTTATGTGGAACAGAGAGCTGGGTAAATAGGGCTACACTGACCTATCGCGATGAAACCCCCCTGCATTTCTCGTTTTCCCCAGACGGCTCGGTGCTCGCGGTCGCTCACGGTCCCTACGTCACTCTCTGGAACGGACAAACACATTCCCTTCTCCAAGCTCTGAGCTCTTTACCGTTCAGTAAAGTGAACACCGTTCATTTCGCTGGCACGAATGGACGGTACCTCGTTGTCTCCGGTGACGCCAAAGATGTAATTGTGTGGGACGTTCTTCAAAACAAAGGTTCGTCGGCCGTATAGCATCTTGTAAATGCCTAGTACTGACAGACATGCTCTCGGAGCAGCGTTACGTCGATTATCAACACCTCCCATAACAACCTTGGACGTCCCAAAAACCAGCCGACGCCCTCTGGTTGTACCAATACCCAACTCTGATGAGTTTGCCGTCGCCGTCCGACATCCCAACCAGACCTTCATCAGCATCCACTCTCCCTTCCAATCCGACCCCATACGAATCCGAACCCTCCCTTTTCACGTCCTCCGACTCGCACCGCTTCCGACATCAAACTCTCAGCAGCACATGATGGCCGCTGTCGCGGCGGACGGGAGCGTCAGCCTCGTGGGCGATGACCTCACTGTACTTCCTCAACGCGAAGGCGACGTCGAGCGATCGTTGAGCGGGAAGAACGCCTTGTCAACTCGGACGTCTCTCTTCGAGAACGTGTTTGGGCGGTCGGCGTTCAAAGATTTGGAGAATGTCGATGGCGCTCCGCAAGCCAACGCCGGGATGGATGGAGCGGACGACCGGTTCGGTGCTGCTGTGGACCTTCGTCTGTTAGATGGTCCGGCGTACCTTTTACCCCCGATCGAGAGCCTCTTCACCTCGCTGATGGAGGGCGTGTTGGTCAAACCTGGAACCGCAGTTGAGGTGCAGGAGGCCGACCAAGAGACGAGGATGGACTTGGATGTGGAGGAGGTAGTGGAGGAGACCGTTGCTCCTGCTCCGTTCGTGCGCCCTCGGGACGTTGACGACTCGGAGATATCGATGCTGGTGAACCTCTTCAGTCAGCACGCTCTGATAGGTAAGCCAACTCATTCCTATGTCGAGAACGGATTGATATCTAATGGGTACCGCCTCTCACTCTCTATTCCAGCTCCCATAAGTACGAAGAAGGGGTCTCGTCTGGTCAACGGAGCTGTGCCGAAGAAGGCCCTCGTAAACGGCAAAGCCCATGTGAACGGCGTGGCCGCCTCAAGTAGTACCCACCTACCTTCCCCATCACCTACACCCAGTCCCGTTGCATCTATTCCTCCTCCGAAACACAAAGCCAAGCAGAAGCTTAACGGGATCATGCACCCTTCCCCCTCTACCGGTCAAAAGCGGAAAGTACCGCCAACGTCATGAAGTCTGAATTACGGACTTGTAATGTTGGAAACAAAGCAAGCAAAAAGTTATCGTATTTCATTAGCTGGATCGATGCTGTTGTAGTTTTTTCCGTCTCTCTTGTCGTCTTTGTATCGTTACACTATCGGTGGTTGGAAATGGTGCCGAGTTTTTTTGTGGTTCAGTGTTTGTTTGGCGGGACCGAAACCGCTTTCGTCTTCAACGACCACCTCGAACTCCCCAGGATCGACTGCCAAAGATGATGTACACACCGTCTAGTCCAGAGGTGTCAGAGGAGGAGGTAATGGAGGAGGAGTTCGACGCCCTTCCTCGATCTTTGAAACGGAAGATAGATGATGCGTTCGACCGTGCCGTTCGGGAAGCCCAGGGCCCGGGTTCAAAAGGGGCCGAGCGTAAAGCGAGATCAAGTAAGGATACGGATCGAACAAAAGGTCGTAATATTGCCGGATCGAGCAAGAAGGACGACTTGGGAGGCGGGTTCTTACCACCAGAAGATGACGACATGGGTGGTGGTTTCATACCCATGGACACAGACGAGGATGGCGGTGGTTTCCTGCCAACAGATAAAAAGGAGTCTGAAGCAGAAGACCCAACGGAGCATCCGACGCATATCCCCCTTTCTCTGATACCACGCGCGGTGAGGGCCTCCGGAAAATACAGCTGTGAAGAGCCAAGTTTTGACCGCTGCCCTGCCATAGCTCCAAATTCTGGACCTTCCCCAAGATATCGACATTCTCACTATCTTTGAAAATGCTGCATCTGGATGGGGTGGACAAAGCGTTGCTGAGGAAGAAGCCGTTAGCCGAAAGGACTGGAGAGCCGTTTGTGCTGTCCTGTTCGAAAATCCTCAGGACGCAGGGGTGAAGGAGGACTCGTTATCACCTCCACCCCCCTCTGACGGCGAGCGAGAGAGAGAGAAGGATAGTGCGGATGACATGGAAGAGGACGACGAAGATGACGAAGACGTGTATGCACAAAGCGACGACTCTGACGAAGACGCGGAGGACGCGGACTCCGATTACGGCGCACGAGCAACTGGTATGGGAAAAACACCAAAGCGAGCCACTCGGTCTCAAAGAAAAAGCAAAGACGCGTCCCTCGACGAGGACGGTTCAAGCTCGGGAATCATTACCCTTACGCATCGGCAGAGAAAAGAGTGCAAAATTGCGTTCGCCTTGTTTTTCCCGGACGTAGAGGAGAAGGAGCTTGCAGACCAACGTCTGAAGATTAAAGAAGTAGCTGATGCTTTTAAAATTCTGAAAGAGCGGATGACTACGGAAGAGGTGAGATCCTTGTAAGCGTTGGTGGCTCTGTATAGGGGCTCATCTCAACCTGTGCTCAAGATTGTAGAAATGCTTGAGTACTTCTCGACGGCACCAGACAAGTCCATGAGCCTGTCAGACTTTGAGCAAATGTGTATGCGCACTGGTTTAGTATGAATCCCCAAATCGTCGACCGGACGCCATCGGCAGACCCTACTGCCGCGATAGGTGTATCTCACACGAAAAAGCCGGAAACCAAGCACTTCCTAGACTACTTATTGCATTATTGTAGAAATGGTTTCGATTCGCTTGTGAGGTAGAGATAGACGCTAGTGGCATAGGAATCAAGTCTCTAAGGTGACCAACACAATGGGAATTCGGGGGAAGTGTGTACGTCTTGCAATGCGGAGGATGCCCGACCAGGATGAAGGAAAAACTTGAGGTCACTAATCTCTATCAGCTCGTCGTCCGAACTCGCTGTGTACGATGTATCGCCACGCGTCGTCTGATTGCCATTTTGGTGGGAGAAGCTGAGTTCGCCGAGTCTTTATCCTTTATGCCGCCGCCATCGATTCATACAGTCGCGTGTACGTCTCTGTCCCTCTGCCACATCGAGCTCCCAAGATACGTTACCTTCGATCCGCCCGATTTCGGGCAACATACCACATCCTTTTCTTCCCCGACGGCATTTGCACTACTTCAATGCCACGCATCTGAGATTCCTTCCCCGATTTGGATCTGGCCATTTTCTGACCCCACCCGGGCCGTAGAGGGGAGACCTCTACCAGAGAGTCAACAATGTATCGTGCCATGCGTGAAGGTCGATGGGAGCTCCTTGTCAACGAAAGGTATAAAAGCGCGCTGAAGAACGGCTTTGTTGTCGTCATCAGCTCCTCACTTACAATCACTCGCAACTTCTTACAAGTCCCTTGTATCTCTAATCACCTGACACACTACTCGATGGACTCCTACACCACCATCCTTTCTGTCTTCTTCACTCCTTCTCGAGCTCCCGTCTCCCAAACTGATATTGTCCTGGTCAACGAGGAGAAGGGCCACGGAACACAACCCTCCGGCTACTGCACGATTGCCTAATTGGCTAGTTTGAGGGTACGCATTATATCACCCCTCGTCCATGCATAATCCTGATTTATCCCGACATCACTAGGTACGCTTGTCCCTCCTTCGCTTTCAGCTTAAGTGAGGTGCTTTCCTATTCTAGCCGTGTCATATAAGGCTATGTGTCATATACCCCCTTCTTGTATTGTGTTCGTTTCGTTCTGGCTGCATCGGGATTGGCTGCGTTGATCTTATGTATTTTGGGAGTCGTTCGGTACTTACTTTGCGACGGGCAATATAGATTGGCATCCGACGCATATGTTGTGCATTGATGGGACCCGTATCCCCAGGGTCATGTTCTCCCTACTCGGGTTCGGCGGACATTGACGCGCCTATGTAAGCTTGCAAGGCTCATAGTCGTTCAGAGTCGAGCTCTCTATGACGCTAGGATACACGAGTGCTAAAATCACGGCTCAGTTTGAACATCTACATATATTTTCAACCATTGGATGTCCAAGCCGGGCTTGCGATGGTTCTCGGATGGTGTAGATGTCCTCATCGGCATGGTCGTCCACAGCGGTGACGGCAATGGAGTTACAGCCTGTGTTCATTTGGAAGATGTGTCTCAAAGATCGAAGTTCGACAGGTTGTTAACGGACGATCGAATTGAGTGCTGATGGGTTGCAAGGGACTGATCAATCTTGAAGACTTGTTGATGGTGATGGTAATGTTGCGCGTTGCAACCGACTCGCCAAAACACTCTACGCTGTATATCCCACCTCGAGTGCGTCAGGGGAAGTGGGGGAAGTTGCTTGATGGACGGATTACAGGATGCTGACACAGCAATGCGCAACGTTGACACCCCTCGGGGTCCAGTCGGGTGGCCCGAACTATAACCGAGCGACCGAGCACCTCTGACGTTGGGTTCCGACCGCCCGATTGTATCTCATTGTCTCTGCGGAAAGGGGCACTGAAAAATGAAGAGAGGGATAGAGGACTCAAGCCAGGCTTATTGCATCGCTCGGAGACTCTTTGATCTAATGTAGTGTCGGGAATACCAGATGTCGCTCCCGGTGAAACGAAAAGCGATAATCCGACAAGTCAACAAAGCGCGATAGTTGCATCTCTCAGAGTGTTGGACATGATATATATCTGAACGGCAGACAAGCTCTAGGAGCGCTTACGGCGCGGATGGATTGAAGCTGGTGAAAGGCGGAACAAAGGCTCGTCAGATAATAAAGCACAGCAAAGCGAAGTACTCGAGAGGAACTCGCTAGCTCTCCAAACAAGCAAGATCACCCGGAGGGCTGTCTTGGTGTAAGGGCGTGAGTACATCTCGTCATACGGTCGGAGGGGCTATGTATAAAGAATCGGAATCGAAGCTTCCATTCTCCTGTCCCAAATTTTACTTGAAGCCGTGAATAGAGTCAGAAAGCTAGGTTGAAAAGGCGTAGTGGTGTGAGACACAATGAACGATATGGTAGTGATTGCGGTTCCAGCTTTGATCGTCGTACAAGGTGACGGCAACGTGAGGATCGCGGATGGGACCGAAGGATAGATGGACATATGCAACGAGTTTGGAATACTGGAGTCGGTGATGAAGAGAACTGGGGTCAGGAAGACGAAAGGCGAGGTAGAAGCACTTACCGACAACGCCGGTCTAAACCACCTACCTAACAATGGCATGAGCGGAACATTCTCATTTCGGGAATAATATTATTGTTTTTCAGGGGCACGTTCTTGACCTTCAGAGTAGCCACGATAGCTCCGGATCCGCCATCCGAGTCCCAGTCATCGACTTGTCCTAGACCTCGAGGGAATCGGGCAAATCCCCTGAAGATGCTCGCAAAAGCAGGGATAGTGCCGAGATCCACAAATTTGGCTTGCGCGGAGTTGGCGGCTTCGGTATCTTAGACTGAAAAGCCAAGAAATTCTAGTTTTTGATTCACATCTGTCGGATCACCTACCTTGCAACCAGGTTTCGCCTTTCAAATGCCGCACTAAAAAGAACATTGATTGAAATCAAGTGCTTGCTCAAGATTCTACATGGGAACAATTGCTGTAGTTGGGTGAGGTGAGACCGAGCACGCTTAAGCGCCACGTTGTGACTACTGGAAAGATACAACATCAATGTGCGGCTCCCAGTAATACAAAGAGTAAGAAGAGCTCTATACCTCGCTGCGGGCGCCTTAAATGATGGTGGCGGTCGCCAAAGCTTGGGATCCCTCCATGCCATTCGAGAATGCTTAGTTGCTTCTATGAATTGGCAGTCCGGTGCTGTAGAGCGCCCCAAACCCCAACATTTCACCGATCGGTTCAAATCTGTATCATATTCATGTGCGTTTGTGGTTTTGAGCTACCAGCTCATCTACAAAATTCCAAGTACAAGAACTCACGAGCTTTTTGAGATGCTACGACCCCAGCCGCAAAGTCGATAGATTATCAGCTAGCAGCAGGAGCTTTTCCACAAGAGAGCTTGGTGCCTTGAGTCTAAATTGCGTGGCAAGCCTTCTCGATCGGCGAAGATCTCAATCGTAACGCTGGATGGGTATGGGATGCATATCCGACTTGGCAGAAAGTCATCGCGTCAAAGTTTCAGGCTCGAGGTAGTTAAATAATTTGAATTATGAGGAGAAAGCGATCTGCTGTTGGTCCAGTACTTCAGGGAGACACCAGCTTGCAATCCGGCCGTTGTTTCCGGTTGGCTCACCTAGAGCCGTCCCGACAGTCGAGACTGCCTATGAGACAGACCTATCAGCGCTAAAGTAGCTGCTACTATGCTTATCACTTGTCTTGTACCGGTTGGCGCTTTAGCAGAGTCCTCCACGCAACCCAATTGACGATGAAGGTATCTCGGCCGCGGGGTGTTGTTCACGGCGGGATTGCGGGGGATGACACGTTTGCGGTAGAGAATGATCGAATCATATGGAGAGGAGAGGGGAGTGTTGGGAATGGTAACGTCGTTGGGGTGGGTGGAACACAACCTTTCCTCTTTTTTTCATTGTGTCACGTCCCCTTGGACCCTGTTTTCGTAGATCCCTCATCTCACCATCCTCGATTCATTCTCAAACCACACAATCTACACCCCCAATTCTCTCGACCGATATATACTTCTTTGACACTCAGTATAATCCCTGTAGTCAACTAGCAACATCCGTTGTGTATGAGCTGGATTGGAACTCCGGTGATCCCAACTTCGGACCTCTAAAAAACGAGCCGCAAACAGAAACCACATCAGACTCGGGCACACGCCTCATCGAATCAGCTTACTTAAAGCAGTGTATGTCTTCCATCCGTCCTCTTTTTCATTCCATTTTGCCGACCTTGCTGTGTTGCTACCAATCTCGACAGTGAAACCTCGTCACCTCCGATTTGCAGAGCATCTCCTCGACGCTTTGGCTTTATGATAGCCTATCGTCTATTCCACCTCGCTCTTCTCATCGTTACTTCTATAATCTTGGTCCCCGATACCGTTGGGGATGGCGAACTAAGCTCGTGGTCTGGGGGCCGTTTCACACCCGAGACCCACCGGCAGACCACACTTGTCAGTTCAAACCTATCCCCTCCCCTCCCCTCTATCACCGCTTTTATCACCGGCCGCTACATCTGGGACGAAGACACGGCCACCTCGGTGCCAGAAGAGAATGATGGCGAAGCCCGTATCGTCACACCATCGCCCCAATTGTACCATTTCCTTGACACCAAAAGCAATACGGATCTCGGGATCTCATATGCTACCAAGGACGAGGCTTTCCGCACCGAGGCGTCTAATCCTGATGGTCAGCTCGACGACCTCCCAGCCAACCCAAGAAATTGGAATTACGACCAGGCCCCCAAGCGGATTGACGCGTCAAGTGTAACCAAGTCCTCCTCCGTGTACTTTAATGCCGTGAAATCTTCAGACTTTGATGCCGTCGTGTGCCTGGGATGTGTCTGTCTCCTCATGTTTTGCCTTGCTATTGTGGTATTTTTCTGGCTGGTGAGTCGGCGAATCGCCCTTTCCGCCCCTTCTTCGGCCTGCCCCCTTCCGCTCGACGACTGACGCCGCCCAAAGTACACACTCTGCCAATCTCGGAGGCGCCATATTCAGAGACTGGAAAGTGTTTCTGCAGCCCAACAAAACATCATCGACTTCGACACCGCCGAATTGAAGCGACTGCAAGACGACATCGATCGCTTCACCGGTTATTTGTCCAAGTACAACAAGGTACTCGAGAGATCAAGGAAAGAGAAGAGGGAAGCCGAGGAGGTCATCCAGAAGCTTCGTCGGGGAGCTACTGAAGCATTAAAAGAAAGGTCGAGACACGTAGAAAAGGAGATGATCAACAAGGATAAGAGCAATTATCATATCGGCCAGTCGGTAAGGAAAGCTCGCTTATTCTATTCGGTGACGAACCGCCCTGATCATCCCTTCGACTCTTAGCAACGTTGCGACCAATCCACCCGTCGACAACTAGATTCTGCGCAGCCCAATGCTCCGGCCTCTACGATCTACAGACGTACCGTCAGCGCCGATGAAATCGATCATAAGGAACGTCAATCGCTCAGTAAGACACTGGAGCAAGTCGACCTTATGCGACAGGAGAGGGATGCAGCCCGCTGTGAAGTCGTAACCGCCACGACTCAGTTCAATACTGCTCGGGAGGATCTTGAGAGCCAGAAAGCACTCGCTCTCAAGCTAGTGATTCAGGTCGACGCCTCCCAAAAGACAATCACATGGCTCCAAGACTCTCTGAGCACCTCTCAAGATGTCGTCCGGCGAACCACCGAGGACTTGCTTCAGGAGAAGAATACGACTATATACCAGCTCTCCGCAATGCAAGACCGCATAGATTTGCTCCAAGAAAGGCTCGCGCTCTCGGAACAGGGAACCCGAGACGCCCAAAGGCAGGGGGACACGTCTCGTGAAGAAGCTGCCCCAGCCCGCGAAATCCTGGAGGAGCTGCATTCGAGGCTTGCGGAAGCTGAGAATACTGTTGGAAGGCTGCGCGAGGAGAGAGATGGCGCGCAGAAGAAGACTTCAGAGATGAGCGTCAGAATGACCGAAATCCAGGCAGAGCTCGCGAGCTCAAAGGCAAAGATTGAACTCGCCTCCAAGCAGGAGAAGCGCTGGCTTATAGTTGAGACGACTCAGAACGAGAAGATCGACACTCTCGTCGCTGGTCTCGCAAAGCTGACCGAAGACATCCCGGACCTTCGAAAGACGGCCCACGAAGTCGAAGTGGTTCGAACTCAGCTCGAAGCGGAGAAGGACAAGAACCTTCAAGTACGTCTTCGCGTTCAAGGTGTCGCTCGTATCATGAGCGTAGCTGCTAACGATTAGCTTTACTGCAGCTCCTTCGTCAACTGGATCAATCTGAACAGGCACTGGCGATTGCCAAAAGCACCTGCCTCCTTAGTCCACCTGTGTCAGCTCCGCTGTACGATAGCGCACCAGCCCATGAACCGGTCTCCATCACTTCTGCCAAGGTCCAAGACACCCACAGGGAGGTGGAGAAGTCTCTTGAAGAAGCTACCCCCGCCAGCGATATCCTGGAGGAGTTGCGCTCTAAGCTTGTAGAAGCTGAGAATAGTGTTACAGCACTGCGAGAAGAGAGGGATACCGCGCAAAAGACCACCTCGGAGATGAGCGTCAGAATGGCGGCAATCCAGGAAGAGCTCGCTAGTTCAAAGTCACTCGCTTCCAAGCAAGAGAATCGCCGCCGTAAAGCTGAGAAAATCCAAAACGAGAAGCTCGACAACCTCGTCGCTGGTGTAGCGAAGCTGACCGAAGACAACACGGACGCTCGGAAGACGGCCCACGACACGCGACAATTCGAACCAGTTCGAATCCAACTCGAAGCGGAGAAGGACAAGAACGTTCAAGTACGTTCTCGCGTTCTCGCTCATATTACGAGAACCGCTGCTGACAATCCCCTTTATTACAGCTCCTTCGTGAACTGGAACGATATGAAGAGGCACTGACGACTGCGCTGGCAACTGCCAAGGTCGCCTCGCTCCTCACCCCTCCTGTGTCGGCTCCGCTCTACGACAACGTCCCGGCGCCTGAGCCCGTACCCGTACCCGCCACTCCTGCTGAGATTCAAACGCTGAATGCGGCTCAGCATCTAGCAACGGCCTCGAGCCACTATGATCCCGCAACTTCCTACCCCGGGTACGTCACTTCTCCTGCTCCGTTTCCGCTTTGTTGGGCTAACTCGTCGTCACCACCGTAGATACCAGGATGCCCCTCCGGAAGTACCTTGCCCGCAGTCTCAGCATCCCCTGCCCAACCACGAATCGCAACCCGTCACCGCCTCGAGGGAATGGCAATCCGCTCACCTTTCACGTGAGGCTCCCGCTGAAGCTCCAGCTACTCAGCATTGGAATGCCGCCTTCAACACCACACCCAATATCCCCCACCCAACGAAGTTTCCGCAGGCCGGATCGACTTCGTTCGCCCCGTTCTCCATTCCGAATCAGTACAACGTTAACAACTTCAACTTTGCCGGAACCACCTCCCACCAGTTCCACGCTGGAGTCTCCGCTGTGAATGCCGAAGCTGACACGGAGATGGAGATCCAGAACCACAACGTCGCTCAT
>WSUD01000556.1:0-13782 GCA_019633495.1 Tulasnella sp. 427 | reverse complement strand
GACTTCTATATGCGTTTCCACGTACTCGACTTCCAAGCGCTCTTTTCGCGACTGCAGCGCGATCTTACTTTGCGCCACGCTGGCCTGGATCTCTCCGATATCCCGTTCCAACTTCCCAGCTTCGGCGTTGGCTGCCGCCGTCTCAGCTCCCACAGTCTACCAACAACGACACCCGCAAACCGAAAATCAGCACTCTCCACCCAGTTGCACACGCACACGGTATTCGTCTCGGGAGTACTCACCCTCTTCAAGTCCTCATACCGCTTCTGCAGCACCCTCAACTGATTCTCCTTCGGCTCCGCGTCCTCCATCATCCCTTCGCACTCCTGCGTCAACCGATCCAACGTGTTATCCTCCTCCAGCTTCTCGTTCTCCAACTCCACGCGCGCAGAGCTCGTCATCTCGAGCGTCTTGCGCATCGCAGGGTGGATCACCTCGCGCATGTTGGCGCCTTTAACCATCTCCGACAAGTTGTCCGTCGCCGGGTTGAACTCCAGTTGGAAGTTGACGTCTTGGAAGGGCTCCGGTGGACGTGGCGCGAAGCCCGTGTTGTAAATGAGATTCGTGTACTTGCTGGCTAGGGCGTCGACTTCGTTGGCTCGCTTTTCCGACGCGATTTCGACTTCCCCGGCCGCGCGAAGCGAATGGGACGCTTTCGCTGAGAGCTCGTCGTGTGCGCGCTTCAGCCGCTCGCGGTCAGCGTTCATCCGCGCAGCCTCTTCGTCCGTCACGCCTTGAGAACTGATCCGCGCGAGGATCGACTCATGCTCCTGGTTCAGCTCGTCAATTTCGAGCTCTGTGCGGAGAGGGGACAGAGAGAGAAACAAAGAGCCGTCAGCTTTCATTCCAAAAATCCACGGAATCTAAACCCCTCGCACGAACCTTGGGCCGCTAAGCGTGAGTTGAGCATTTCGACGACGTCCCGGTTCTTCCTAAATTTGACTTCCCGTTCCTCGATAAGACCCGAGAGCTTGTCGAGATCCGTGAGGCACTTCTGATGTTCTCGCTCAAGGCTGACCAATTCGGTCTAAACAAAACTTTCAGCGATCCGGTCGCCTCGCCTGCCAGAACAGAGGTACTCACCGGCTGGAGCTTCAGCTTCTCGATTTCGGTCCTTAATTCCCTGATCCTCGTCTCCGCTTCGTCGCACCGCTGCACGACGGCCTCGTTCTTCCTCTCGACCATGTTCTCCAACTCCATATCCTGCTCCCGGAACTCGTCGTGCCCGTACATGTACTGCGCGTACGCGTTGAACACGTACTCGCACGTGATCAATTCAGGGAAGTTGGGGATCTCGACGTCGAAGGGGAGTTCCTCGATAGGTAAGAGGTTGTAGTCGTTGCAGATGTCTGGGTCCAGCCATTTCGGGAGTTCCTGGAGCCGCCGCCCGTTAGTGACGATGAAGGTGTGAGCAAACAAAACAAACGTACCTTTGCTATCGTAACTAGCCAATGAAGCATCGCTAGCAGCGTAGGCCACGCCGACGAGCTTCCGGGAGCAGCCAAACTCGTCTTACTTATCGTATCAACGAGCGGGTACCGCAAGTCCCTCAAAAGCAAGATAATCTCGTCCTCCTGCTTCTTCTCCCTCCCGAACACGTAGCTCGGATCGACGTCCAAAATCAGGAACTGGAAGATCAAGTGGAATTCGCGGTTTGTGGGCGTTTGGAGGGTCTTGAGCGCGAGGTTGGGGATCCCGCAGCGCTGTTGGGTGAGGTAGTCGAAGATCTCGCGCTGCATCATCGCTTGGTAGGCTCGGTCTTTGATGGGTCGGGTTTCGCGGGGTATGGACCAGTTGCCTGCGAGGAAGCCGGTCTTGCGGACGCTGTTGGAGGGCACGAACCCAAGAGAATCGTTTAATCCTTTTCTTCAATCGAGCGAGCGAGCGAAAGAAATGAACTCACGAGAGCGTACTAGCCTTCAACGGAGTCTTTCCGTACTGACTCACGTCCTTCCTCGCGCTCATCAGCAAGGGGTTCTGTCCCGCGGACCCGCCGAGACCACCAGCGCCGTACGTCGACTGTCTGGGAACGTATCCCCCGGTTCCGGGAGGAGCCAACAGCCCACCTTGCTGCTGCTGATACGCTACCGGAGGCCTAGAGGGGCCCGCTCCTCCCGCGATGGACATCCGCATCCGGTTCGACGGGGGTTGAGCGTGTGCGGGTGGGGGTTGCTCGGCGCGTCGCTTCGAGGCGGTTGAAGGCATCGGGATCCCCGAACCGTACATGTCGCCGTGGCCTGAATTCGTCGGCGGCGGTCTTCGTGCGTTCATCTCGTATGTATCGCGTTAACCCAAGAGCGTTTAATGGGAGGGGGGTCCAAGAGGGGTGTTGGGGGGTTGAGATTGAAGGGAAAGTTTGAACGCGGACTGAGAAACAAACATTCACCTCTCTTTGCGCGCGTTGATCACGGTCCCATAATTCGACCTTGACATCAGGCCCAATCTCATTTCCAGCGACACCCCTTCACCCAATGTTCTCCTCACAGGGCCCAAGCAGAGCAGGCAGCAGGCGACCGGGTCAACGACCAGCAGCGGGAGGTTCAGGAGGGAATCGTCTCCCTTCAGTCTCGGTCCCAACCCCGCCCCGAACGCCTCGCAACACGAATCCCAACTTGCCTCTCCAAGTTGCCAGCCCGTTCAGCGGTCAGAATGTCTCGATGTACCACACGCCCATCTCCACGCCTATGCAGCCTTTGCGGACGTACGCCGGGCGACAGCACCAACAACCCACCAGAGATTTTGCCATGGACGTCGATGCGCAGAGCGAGGCGGTTTCGTACTCCCAAGCCGGCGGAGCAGAGTCCACCAACGACGACGCCAAGAAGTACGCGAACCGACCGGAGCTGTCGGTCGCTCTGTCCGCGCAGCTCCCAAGGGAGTTGCAAAAGGTGTTGGCGACCTGCGGTGAGCGTTTTTCAAGTGTCCCTCGAAATCGAGACGCCTCTGTTTGCTAAATGATCATTTCTTTTCACTTGCCTTCTTGGACATCCCTCTAGACTTTCAAGCCGAAGCGTACGCCGGAGGAATCGATCACGACACCGGGTTTGGGTACATAGTCTCCCCGAGTACTTGTTTCGTATGGAACGCAACCACTGTACGCCCGCACAGCGCTTCAATGCATTCAGAAAAAGACTCGCATTGAACGCACATTATTTTTCTTTCTTTCTGTGGATAGGCACATTCACTCTACCCGACATGCTACATGTTCCCAATGCCGTCCATCGCGACTAGCTCAGGAAACCTCCTCACACCTTTCGCGTCTCTCGTGCCCTACGGAACCACCCGCGAACCAGGCCTCATCGTCGCTTCCGGAGAAGGCGAACTCCGATTCTGGGACAGCGTTGACACGGGTCTCGCGGGTGCCGAGCACTTTACGTCCGTTCAGCTCGACCTCGTCACGGCCGAGTTCGTGACCGGGTTATACCGCTACGAGGTCGGCTCCATGGTCTTTCGTCTCAAGCAACATCGTCGCTCACCTTATTCTTTCACTTAGAATCTCGTCTACGTCGCCCTGACCTCCAACGGCCGCCTTTTCCGCGTCACAATCACCACTCACAACGGCAAATCCCAACTCGTCGCGACGCTCTTCGGTGGAGGAGGAACGAGCGTGTTCTACCGAGCTACCACAGCTTTACTCCCCTTCTTAGGCGCTCAGTCAGCGATTCCGGGGTCCAGCGAAGTCGCTCTGGCACTCGCGTTCGGTCAGAGGCGGCCCAGACAGGGTAGGGACGTTTGGGTCTTGACGCAAAACCAGCTTCAGAGGTGGTCGGTGCGCGTCGATTCTTGGGAGCAGGTAAGCCGAATAGATGCTTTCACCTGTACACATACTAAATCGAACAAAAAACGATTAGCTGGAGCAGCAGATCGACGTCCGCCAGCTGATCGGTGCTAGTATGGAGCAAGCCATCGATATTCCCGGAGGGATGAAACGGGCCGCTGCGACGTACGATTTCGAGCTGTTGGATGTCGGTGTGCGCAGGTAAGCGCAAGTTCGGTTTTGCAGCAGCACAGATTCTGAGTGCTCTTTGTTCGCGATTTTGTGCAGCGACGGCGAAATCTTGGTCCTCTTCTCCTACCCGTCGCCCCCTTCCACCAGCTTCTCGCCTGTTGGAAACGCCTATACTTACTGTGTGGCTCGGATCTCTGTGAAGGACCCGTCTCGCCCGGAAGTTCAGACCCGGGACGTCTTGGTTTCTGATATGGTGAGCTGAACTTTCTCAAAGCGTAAGATCTGTTGCACTCATTGCTTGAGAACGGTAGAACCGCGACTCGAGACCAGCTACCGCTCCCAAAATGCTTTTGATCGACGGCGGTGCTGCAGTGCTGGTGCAATTCGGTGGCGCGATCGTAGTTGCGTCGCTAGGTAGGCTCATTCTTTCGACTTTACCACATCGTGCGACCTCATCATTTTAATGTGAGCAGGGCGCACCTTCCGACAAACGTTGACTCTCAAGTCTCAATGGAACCGCACGCTCGGCTTCGGATTGACAAAGACCGAGAGTCAAGCGCGGCTGTCGGAAATCTCAGCCATCATCGCCGAGAACGGTGTTGTTACAATCCAGATTCACCACCAAGAGATCGAAGATTTTCGAACAGAGTAAGCGGGTGGATTGGCGTGCATTTTTCGTGGCGGATATCTGATTTTCTCGTCAGCACGCCGACGAACCAATTAAAAGCCACATTTGAGCAAGCTATTTACTACGGGTCAAAAGAAGAGGTAAGTAGAACTTGACGTGCCGTCCGCACATATTATGCTAACCCTTTAAGCATCCGTGTCGCATAGAATCCCTTCCTGTTCACAGCCTCGTCCAGTGTCGGAGGCAACTTCGATCAGGCAGCTTGCGCCGTTAGCAACGAGCTTGTCACTTCGAGTAAGCAGGGATTGGTTACCAAAGGAAACAAGCGAGCTAAGACCAATATATTTAAGGCTCCGTCTTGTTAAAGCCGATTCTAGACCAAAGGAAGCAACTTCTGAAGAAGATGGAGCTTCTTCGCGCTCTCATTCTTTTTATCAATGAGAATGGAGTGGGCGGCCATGTGAGTGAATCTCCCTGACCGGCGAAGCTTCTTATTTATACCGAACGTTATCGACATCTAGCTGTCGGTCTCGGGGAAGAAATCCCTATCTGACGACGCCGAGAAGATCTTCATGGCATTGACCGTGTGGCAATATGTCAATAGCAACCAAGAGTGAATCTCCCTATCCCTGTTTGCCCGAGCGTACAAATCTCACAGTTCCCGCTTAGGTCCCGCGGGGTTTTAGAATATGCGGTGTTGAACTTCATGGAGAGGATCGGAAAGCGAGGCAGTGATGATGTTGTCCGCTTGTTCTTCAGAACTAAGGTACGGATATTGTCAATGCCTCGTCAAACGATATTTCCAAATGCGTTTTCTAGGTCGACGAGTTCCCGGCCCTCTTCCGCGAGCTATACGAATTTATTCTACCTCAAACGAGCGGTTCTCGCCAACCTCCGAGCAGCGATCTGCGGTTTGTCAACCGAATCATCATCGTGAGTCGCGGCGGAAATTCAAAGCCCAAGGCGGACCCTCATGTCTACCGTACAGATTGCTTTCGATGCCATGATTAAACACCGAGAAGAGACGAATGCGTTGTATGGCATCCCGTCGGATGACAGGCGCGCATCACAATGGACCAACGGACAGACCATTCTCGACATAATCAGCAACTTATTCGAAGCAACTTCGCTGTCATTGACAGAGCTAACCCGGGACACTCATGCGTCGGCACAGAATCCTGATCGAAAGGTTCAACTTTTGGAGCTCCAGGATCAGCTGAAACACTTGGCGGAGATGACGTTTTGGGTTTTCGATGAGCGCATCGCCCACCTTCAGAGGTAGGTCGTTATGCATACGGGTCGGTTGGAAGGACGTCGGACTGATACTTGGCGTTCTAGCCTTGCCAATGATACAGGCGACGATCGGGAGGTTCACAGTCTTAAGGAGCGTTTCACGACCGTACGAAAACATGTTGCGCAAGCTCTTGGTAAGCACCTTATACGTATTGCGTTTCATCAATCACCGAGGTACTAATCTTCAAATACCTCCAGTCACCCACCACATCTCATCTATTGCGTTCGGCCTCGCTCAAAAGTTCGCTGATTTCAGACTTCTTGCGCATCTATGCAACGATCCTCAGGCTTTGAAATCTCTCGACGGGAACGCTACGTCAGAAGACATCAGTGAGGCATATATCACCCGATATCAAGATAAATTTGCCTTTGAGCTTTATCAATGGTACACCGATAACGGTATGCGACTTGTCGTAGTCCGATACGATATAATCCGAACTTGATGGGACTCTCTCCTCTAGGTCAATTGCAGAAGCTCCTCGCCCAGGACCAGGTCCATCCTGAGCTACTGAGCCAATATCTGGAAAAGTACCCAAATCCTCGGGTTTCGTGGCTCCATTATCTTTCTGCTGGAGACCTGGCGGGTGCGGCCAACGCGCTGGTCGCGACCGCTCAAGAAGATCGTCGGGTTGTCTCGAAGAAGGTTCTTATTTGTCATGAATGTTCTAAACCAGGCGGCTGATCTGTCCGGACAGGTCGAATTTTCTTTAGCGAAACTCTGCAACCTTGCCCAGGGCAGTGTTGCGGATGAACGAACGGGCAATGCCTTTGAAGCCGCAGCTCTCGGTACGTCTATAGCAACCCAGCGCCGTAAACGCATGTTCTGAGATATTCTCTCAGTGTGTACGAAGGAACTTGAAACAATCAGCACATACGAAGAACTACGAAGCGAATTCTCATCTATCGTGCAACACTTCTCGGCGGGGGTTGATGCGAATCGAGTAGACCCGCTAGAACTCATTGCTGGTCAATCAAAACTCATACAAAGTGCTGCGTTACGGGCTGTAAGCGTGATACATAGCCTCGCCGTCTGGACACAATTAACACGTTCTTACATCCATAGCACTTCAAACGCCTGGCTCGGCAAATCCTGCAGGGCAAAACCCTTGATTTCGAGGACTTGATAGACGTCTTGACACTTAAACCTCAGGATGAACAGTTGATAAACGGCTTTTGGGATGCAATTGTCGCTCTCAACAAATCCAAGGTGAGTTGCCTCACGCACAGGCATCGCTCAAATATTTTAATAAACCCTCCGTTTCCCATGAGCAGCAAGGACTACAGGCAGGGCGGGTCAAGAGCGCTTTGTCGGTGATATGGCGTCGGTTACTACTCAGCGTGGAGTAAGTGTCTGCCGTTTCGCCTGGAATGAGCAATTCTAATTGTCCCTCAAAGTTGGCACAAGGTTCGCCCCAGTCAGGGTATGTACGATAGCGATCTCAGCAAGGCACTACAAGGAACCATTGTCTTCCGATTCATGCTTCAAATGACCGGCAAAACGGATTACGAGAACATGTGGCTTCGTCCAGAAGGCGCCTTGTTGATCCCAACACTGTCTGAAATTACGGCCCGTTTCCCTCAATTCAGCGACGCCGAAGCACAAAACTTGTTGCAGGACTATGTGGATGAACGGGACAGCTTGCAGGACGACATCAATTCTCTGGGGTTGGACGAGCTGTATGACGCCACGCTACGGGAGGTACTGCTAGCGACTGGGAAGTAAAATATTGTTTGGATTGTATATAGATGGTATCCTGGGTGTGAAGAAAGCCGGTTCACATCAAATCGGGAGAAATCGTCAAAAGATGAAAAGTGGGAAAGTGAGAGAAACATAACTAGTAACAATGAAGGAGAACAAGAGAAACGAAGAGAAGGAGGGAATCCGGATGCAATGCGGCACAAGTGAGATGGAGATGTAAGTTAAAAAGCGAAGAGAGGAACAAGGAGAGTGGTGGTGGTTACGAAGGATTCCACAAGCAAGAGAAAGATCATAATCATATCTAGAACCGATTGACCGAAGGGTCGATCCAGACGACCTATGTTACAGTATGTCAGGCAGCTTTTTACGCCGCAGCCTGAAGGGCACGCACCCCAGAGTCCTCTGTTGGGGCAGGTGACGCTGCCTTGAGTCGCGCGGCAGCAGCACTATTGGTTGATGTAATGGATTGATCCCGGACGCGCCGGGTGGCTCCAGAGGCGGACGGTGAACCAGTTTTGGTGCTCCATGTGGGTCTGCGACTGCCTACGCTGGTAGTAGTGTCGTCGGTGGATGCTGCTGCCGTTCGACGAGAGCCTGCGGCAGACGAGCCTCCGCGACGAGCAGAGGACCGTAGCGAGTTGGGGAGATCATCATCAGCTTCGGAGTTGCGCAGTCTGTGGCCAAATTTTGCTTTTGCCGCAGGCTGGGAGTCGGACTTTATGCATGAGGATGAGTAGTTAGGAACACTGAGGCAGCCAACACTCACTTCGGGGCGAAGATAGGCCGTCGGCGCGAGCGAGGTTCGCTTGCCAGTTGATGACTGCCTCTGGCCGGCAGCACGGGCTTGGGCCTTGGCCGATGCCACCGGGTCCACGGTGATCTTGTCGGCACCCCAGTATGAAAAGCTCATCTTGCTCTTGCGATCAGATTCGTCCGACTCGTTTCCGTCTTCGTCATCAGTTTCGCCACTCTTGACAGGTTCAATGGCCACAATCCCTGAAGAGCGGGAACGGCTAATGCTGAAATTCATGACAACCGTCAGTCAACTTTCTCGAGTGAAGGTTGGACGACATCTCACTCTTCCATCGACACCATTCCTGGTCGAGATTTAGGCGCATTACCGATAACCCAAGTCTCGATCTATTGAGATAGTGCGTTAGAAGAGAAGGAGGAAACGTGTCAAGGAGACTTACCTTGATGAACTTGTACAGGTTACGGGGTTTGAGTTGGGAAGCCCTCCTGCCGGTGGTTGGGTATTTCGCTTTACCTCCCCCCAAGTCAGGCATAGAGCTAGCCCGCGAGCCAGGGTTGACGCCAGTGGCCAGAGGCAAGTTGGTCGTTCCGGTCCGCTGACATCGCAGGACGACGTCATTGAACCGAACCAACCACAGGTCATTTTTCCCGCCCACGCCATTTTTACCCCCGGATGGTCCGAGGACATCGCTTAGCCGTTTGAACGATGACTTCGACCGCACATTCTTGGTTGACGACGCGGACGAAGTGGATAAATGGTTCATGGATACCAGTCCTTTGCCGCCTGCTTCGGGTATGGAAGGCTCCATTCCAATGATTTGCTTCTCCTCGATGAGCACACGAGAGGGTTTAGGGACCGCCAACAGCTAGGATCGCCGGGAATTAGGATGCACCCAGCACTTGAAAACCGGGATTCTCACCTTGACTTTCTCCAACCCGTCAATGCGAGCAAATACGTCTCGAGTTCGATCCCTCTCCTCCTTTTGGATCTTCTCGTCTTCAATGCTTCGCACAATCTTTTCCACCTCGGCAACCATTTCAAGGGTCGCTTCATACTCGAAGGTCGAAGGATCCGTATGGAAGAGGAGATTTTGGAACATAAGCGGGTACTTGAGCAGTCGCTGGAATGGTTTCGAGAGCGAGATGGCCAGACCGGTTTCGCCTTTATCGGAAGCGATTTCCTCAAGACGCTGAATAGGTGTAATCAGTAAGGACGGGGTCTCCACAATCACATAGCACGGGGATCAGTACCTTGAACAACCGACAGACTTTAGCCCAGTCCGCAGCGCCTTGGTTCTTTGGCTTCTTAGTTGTCTCGGGTGTCAAGAGAGCATTATCGACCTCCTCCAAGGCCCTCTCCAGATGTAGGACGTAGGTCGCGTAACCCTTAAGGATGTGCGACTAAAACCAGCGCGTCAAACTTATCAGTCCACGAACGCCACAGGGGTCGACAAAGACTAAACCAACTCACGTTTGCAACGAAAACATCCGCCAAGCTTCTGACGAGCGGATACTGCTCCTCATAACGCTTCCTCAACCCTTCGCACAACGTCATGTGGCCTTTTAAGCTTTCCTCCAAGACTTCCAGACAGACCCGAAGATCTGGCGGCAAGAGGTGCGTTGGCACAGCAAGTCCTTCAATCCCTTCGCTCACAAGCAAACTGGACGATCCTTCCAAAATCGGCGGAACCTTGAGTAATTTCCGAGTTCCGAACAACTTCGATCCCGTGTTTCCGACAGCAGTGCGCACAGACATGCTTGTTGTAGCGCCCTCCCGGATCGTCTCCGTTCCATCAACGAGAGACTGGCGACTGCCCGTCGCACCTTGTATCACGGGATTTCTGGATGGAGGTGGTAAAGATTGGTGCGATCTGGAAGGGATAGGAGCAGTGCTGGAACGGGCCGTTCCGCTGACTTTGGTCCTGGAACTACTGGCATCTGATTTCCCGTATGGAGAGTTGGGACCGGTAACCGGTGGGCTCTTCCCAGAGTTTCCGCTTCCCAGTCGAACGCGGTCCTTGAAGGCACCTTTCAGGCCTCCAAGGTATGGCATAGCGTGCCCCATCCGGTCGTGCCTTTCATCGTCCTCCCCACTACCGATGGACTGCGCATCGTCCTGCATCCGCTTCGCTGCTCTGGGTCCCTCGCTAGCAGTCCTTTGTCTCGAATATCCGACAGTGCCAATTCCAGCGACGTTCTCTCCAGGAGGTTTCTGACCGGGCGTCGGAGACGTCAAGAATCTTGATGCGATCGGCAGATGCTCCAAAGACTCCGCCGGAGATGCGGCTCGGAAGAACGGATCATCTGACGTGAAAGGAGGTGCGGATGTGGCGTACGGATGCAGTAATGGGTCGATAAAGGTCTCCTTGAGTTTGATGAGGTCGGACACATATCTGTGTAACACAGCAAAATGTGGGAGAAAACGGTCAGTTACACGTGCATCGATGATGGTGGTGATGGCGTCGACTCGAAACACTGATTAAGTTGAGGTTGTAAAGGAAAGTAGAAAACTCCGAGGGGAGCCTGGAACACGAGGCAGGGGGCGGAACCAGGAATATACAAATCTGAACTGTGACAACGCACCTTTGCTCGCTGGTGACGATTTCCCAGAGGACTTCCTGGCGAGTCCGTTCACGAGGGCCCAAATTGCTGACTAAATCCTCCTCGGCCGCTTCGCTCCAGCTGGATGGGGGTTGGATCATCGTACTCCTTCCGGACAAATAGCTGTACGGCGTCCCGCTGCGGAAGGAGACTGTAGACTGCGCGAAGTCGTTGCGCGACTGACTTCGGGCCGGAGCTGAAGCAGGTACTGGCGTTCCAACCGTACGAGTACTGTATGAAGGCGAGGTGACCCCCCGAGGGCCGGATGAGGGGGACGACTTGGATGCGCTCGCTTTCCCCGTCAAGTTGGTCGTTGAGGATCGACCTGGAGTAGTAACAGCAGCACCGCTCTTTAGTGCTAGATTCACTGTAGAGTCCGTATCCGCATTCGACGCACTTCCGTCCCTGTTGGTAGAGTCCGTAATTGATTTGGACACGGAACCAGAATGTTGATGCCCGGGAGGAGAGGTCGGGTTACTGCCCCCGCCATTATCCGAATTGAGGTCTGCTACCATATCCGGTAATGCAGTTGATATCGAAAGTCCTCCTGGCGTCGGTGGGGGCGAGATAAAGGCAACTTTCTTTGGACCTGTCCCTCCCGGTGCAGGTGAAGCCGGGTTTGGGGTCTGAGTTGCACCAGGGGTACTGCCACCAGTAATGGAAGTATCGTCGGTGGTCATCGAGTTGAGTTGGGACGAAGTCGACTGGCTTTGCTTGGACAGCGTGCTACGCCCTTGCGAATCTGGGTCTCCTCGTGCACGACCGCCTCCGACCCTGGGTGTAACCGGGGCTGAGGAGGAGAGGTTGCTTGAGCGGTTTCCCTCTTGTGACCGTCGGTTTCCCGATGTTGATTCGTCCTTGATGATCGACATTGCCACTGGAGAGATGGGAGGCAGAGGTTTCTGCATAGATATATCGAGCTGAGACTGAGGCCTCGAGGAACTCGACGTACTGTTGGGAATGAGGTTGCTGTTGTTGGTCTTGTTGTGAGCAGACAGAGCTCTTGTGATAGCATTAGTAGACTGTTGAGAGCCGCTTGTGCGTTCCGATAGCAGAGCTGGATCCGCAAAGAAGTCGTCTCCTTGCTTGAAAGGTGGTGGAATGATTGGGAGCAGCGTTGGTGCTGGTTTCTCCAACGGCCTAGTGTCGACCGGCTTTTCCTTGTCAAGCCGGCTCTCCCTGCTGTCCTTCTCCTTGGACCTGAGACGGTGTAGGAAAGCCTTCATTGTTGGAGTGGGTGATGGGCGGCCCAGGTGGGTGATGGGTCGACGAAAGAAATTGGGTGGTCCAGCGAGAAATGGGATGAAGGCTTTTTCCGTCTAAATCTCCCGAGTACGTGGTTGGATATGGCTGAGACGATATTAATATGGTGTACAGGTGAAGAAGTGGGTAGTAGCCGTCGAGCGGACGAGGGAGGGAAGGGAGGGGGGAAGGACGGGAGAGGGAGAGGTGGTGGTAAGAGCTGAGACGTTTCGATGATGGCACCGCAAATTGAGAGGGTCACAACGACAACTGCAAATTCCCCGTCCCTCCGGTTCCGTCCCGTCGATCCCCGCTCCTCCCCGACGTCCTCCACGACCAGCACGCCCCCCTCGTCCAGCATTGGGAGCGTGGTCGTCGTCGGGGGGCGTTACACGTCCTCTGAACCGGCCTTTTTTCGTCAGTCCAACTTGTGATTTGTACCACGTGATCAGTTCCCTCGGCTTCTTCCTTTCAGCGCCTACTCAGAGGCTTGATGACCCTCAACTACACACAAGTTTCGTCTCTTTCCACTTGGGCACTCATCCGAGACCTTCCAGAAGTCGTCTCTCTCAGACGGTTTAACGGTCCCAAGACCAGACGAGCACATTGTGAGGAATACCCCTCTGCCGCGCCGAACCTGGTCCTCGTTGCACGCCTCCTCCCGGCACAACTCGCCTAGCCCCCGACAGGAGATCCCACGCGGAAATCTAAACTCAGAGCTCTTATTTTGATGCTTTTTTATCAGGATCAAAAGTGTCTGACCATTCCCGTCCGAGTACCCGAAAGCCACTCTGATCGTTGGTTGTCTTGGAAGCCCCAGCATGGAAATAGATCAATCCTTATGTTCCACAGAAAAAGCCAGGGCGTTCCTATCTAATCGTCTTGGTCGACTTGTCTTTCGTATCGCGTCTGTCGGACTTTCTATTTGAACCTCATGTATGCCACGTTGCATCAAAGAGCGCGACGCGCGATCACAATAACTTAAACAATCCTCCTGAAGAGGCACGCAGCAGCGCCTGGGACATCGCAAAGCCAAAATAACAGCATCCCCGTCACACGCGTTGCGCCTCCTCCCCCATCGACCGAAGCGGTCGGGCTCGTCGGATTGCTTTCGTATTCGTTGAACCGAGAACAGCTATGGGGTACAGTAGTACTGATACATACTCAACAACAACAAAGGGGCGAGCTAAGGAAACGTCACTCGGAGAATCTGACGACCCACTCCATGCGTCACGTCCCAAACGACCTCCGCTTCCCCGCTTTCCTCTTCAATCGCCCGAGCAAACTCCTTTACACCGCCCCCGACGCCAAAATACAACACTTTTGCTGCAACCAGGATCACAGGCGGGACTTGCCGACTCTGCCCGACGCTTCCTTTGCTTCGCTTCATCACTGAGATCAGGGACGGTACGCTCGCCGTGTTGTATATTGTCTCTGACGTCAGTATCAGGTCGAAGGTGGATTGTGTCGAGGTGAAAACGAAGTTAGACCATGCTCCAGAGATAAAGCGGAGGGTGATGTTGTGAAGGCGTAGAGATGTCTTGAACGCTTCGACTAACGCCTCGTCCACAATCACCTCACCCGGGTCCATGACTTTCTCCGAGTTGGCGTCTCTCG
>WSUD01000553.1:0-13804 GCA_019633495.1 Tulasnella sp. 427 | reverse complement strand
GCTTTGAATAGTCCTCCTTCCCATTGTAACTATTATCCCTCTCTGCGAGAAATCTACTTATTTTACTGTGTTTTCCTGGTGAATATAGCACAAGAATTCTTTCTGTGAGTCGTAGTCCAAAATCTTCGAATATCTAAAGTGTCTGAGCGACATCAAGGACGTTCAAGGACATAACTATGAAAAGGCCCCGCAAGTTTCAATTGGGATACATCATCGAGATTATACATGTCGGCTCATAGCCAATTCAACAGTAAGGAATCCGTCTTTGATTATCTACTCCCAGGTCTCGTCGACTACCATCCTCTCGTTATCTTGTCGTAGTTCCCAGTGATGGGCCCCGCTGAGGCGGATCCAACAGTAGTCGGGGTGGAGTCTCAAACCCTTTAATCGAGGCCAGATATTATGCGAACCCAGAAGAATGGACGCATCATGATCGGGGCTGCATTCGCTTCCATACCAAGGACCATTTCCAAGCAAAAAGCAGGCCCGCTCCAGGTGCGGCATAGGATGTAGCATCCAAACAACGTGATCTTTCCTAGCTGCGCGGACTCCGAGCGACTTCAGCTCTGGGCAGTGACGAGATATGAATGCCATTGTATTTATTTTCCAGCTAACGCCGTCGATATGAATGTGGTGCAAGGGGACAGATCCGGGTCGCAGAAGGGTCTTCCGCGTTTCAATTCTCCCGTCGGTTAGGCCAAGAGAGACTCGAAGAGTTCTAACAGGTCTGTCTTTGCAGAATAGAAGAGTGTTATCTGGCCCTCCCTCGAAAGATTGGAGTTTGGGAATCTGATTGTCGGGGGGAAAGAAGTGGACGATGCCGACGGGAAGGGAAGGAAGCTCTAGGGACTCCAGCTCCGGACATAGACGAAGAAGAGCACGAAGGCCGGCGCCGACTTCACTTATCGGTCCGCTCTGCCACATTATGGCCACTTCACGAAGCGAAGCAGGCAATTGCGGAAGAAGATGGTGGATGCTAGAAGCATTTTGGATCCATGTAGTATTTGTCCGAAATGTTTGGAGCGATGGTACGACAAATTGAGTAGTTTTGTAGGGGTTGACAACTTCCAAACCAGGAAGCAGGGTGAAATGCTTGAGAGCACAGTAAGAGTATTGATATATGGTGTTTTGTCTAAGTTCCCCCGCCAGCTCCTGGAGACCCACCGCTGTCAGCGAGAGATCTTCCAGTCGAGGTAATCTTTGGAGATGGTCAAGAAGGAGTTGCGTAGTAAGAGTATTCCTGATCTCCACGCATCGAAGTCCGGCAGTTTGAAGTCGTGTCGTCGCCATCCAACACCCAGGGCAGGTGAGGGGACATCGGAGAATGGACTCGGACGATGCTCTCCAGTCCACTATGCGCGTCCGGCGAACCA
Organism: Tulasnella sp. 427; assembly: GCA_019633495.1. Classification (NCBI taxonomy): domain Eukaryota; kingdom Fungi; phylum Basidiomycota; class Agaricomycetes; order Cantharellales; family Tulasnellaceae; genus Tulasnella; species Tulasnella sp. 427. The sequence goes on along the minus strand of WSUD01000553.1, from coordinate 12,431 downwards.
AGCGCGCAATATTCGGATCGCGGGCCAGATTTAACGCCGATATTGACGCCCTACGCTGGCTGGAAGATGTACGGCCGTCCAAGATCACGGCTTCAAAGAGGAACGGCAGGCAAATGCGACGAAGTTTCCTGCAGGTCTCGCTTAAAGGGCGAATTGCGATCGCTCGAGCTAGATCATGCTCAAGCTCCGACCCAAACTTGACTCCTTGGACACCTATCATTTGCCCGTTAACATGAAGGAACACTCGAAGACGACCGCAGTGCCTTCCCACCCTTTTGAACGAAGGAGCAAATGAGCGCCAAAATCTCCTCCGGAATGTACTCCGTGATTTCCATGACCCTCTGTAATTTGGTCGGTCGACAAGTTTGAGTGGAAAGGGCGCGGTGGTTTTGGCGATTCTACCACTTGGCGAGTGGCCTGCTGGGACAGAGATAGCAGATATCTAGCGTGGAAAGCCTAATAATTACCCTGCTCTAAGCTACTGAGTGAGTGGTTGGTGGAAAGCCTCTAACCTGGAGTCTCGGTGTGGTGTGGTTGAACGTGAAGAAGCACCGCTCCCGGTCACGTGCCGCCTGCCCCTGCGATTCCGGACAGTTTCCCAATCGTTTCAAACCAATGTACTCACGGAGACTTAAAGTTCGATGGGATTTTTGCTCCCTAGATACGTGACCAGATCAATCACGTATATATCGATGCGGAACCAGCTCAGACCGCCTCAACGGGTGGTGATTGTCGCTGGGCATACTGTCATATACAATTCGAAAGATCTCTCACCGTATCTCGTCTGGAAGCGCTATCATCGGCTATACGGAGTGAGTGTGGCCGAGAAATTGTTCGTTGGACTTCAGATCGTTCGCATTCAATCCCCACCTACGAGCCTCTTCGGAGATCGAAGCGGATATCCCCGCTAATCACCGCGGCTACCAACTTCGACATAGAGCTCCATGAAGCTCCTACCACGATGCGGTTCCCTTTGTGTCCATAGGTAAACAATTTTGATCAATCTACTGCGAAACTACTTGCATTGGAACACCTCGTTGACCTGAACCCAGCCGACTTCAGCATCCTGCTAGCCCCAGAAGTGGGGAGAGTCCGATCTAAGATGATTCAGCTGAGGCCAGGTCTTCCGGGATTCCTGCACCACTCTCGTTTCGACTTGGGCACTGCTGTGTTTTCCAACGTAGCGGCAGAAAGGCCATCCACCACGGTAAAGGAATGAAGCTTGCCGATGCTGTGGCATGGAGTGACGAGTGAATATGGAGTCGGGTCCCTCTATATCTTTTGCGATGACGGTCAACGATATAAGCTCCCGGCAATGTCTAGCGATGTAGTCCATCGTTCCGTCTTTCCATAGGATCCGGTCGATGTAGAGGTACTGCAGAGGTACAGATCCCGGATGTAGTACATTAGGCATGTCATCCTTCATGTCCCAATTCCTCGAGTGGGGAAAGACGACGCGAAGATTCCGGACCGGCCTGCCTTGGCAGATCGTGAGCACAGCTTCCTCTCCCCCACTAAAACTCTCCAGCTGGGGATAGCATCGGGAATGACGAAGCGATGGGAAGAATCTCTTTCCGGGAGCTCTAATGAAGTCAGTCGGCTCGCACGCTGTAAGATCTCGAGGAGCCGCTGGAGGGCACAGAGGTCCCACACCATAGTCGCCCGGATGACAAGCGTACGAAGGTTTGAGAGCTCGAAGGAAAAGGCTTGGTGACTGGAACGTTCAACCACATGTTTGAAAACCTGCGAGTCGAGCTCGAGGGACTCCAATCTTAGCATCATCACGGTCGTGAAGCAGATTTCCTGCGGTCGACTTCACTTGTAGGCGAAGTCCTCGGGGGAGTTGAGGAGATAAGTAGCGGGAACTTCCTCCTCCTGTTTTTTGCTTGGTATAATACTAGGCTTTGGAGTCTTGGATACGCTTGTAAGTGTCTGAACAATGATGCGGAAATGGTGGGCTACCACACGTCGAATGGAATGCATTTGACATAGTAGTTTGGCTACTCTCTCTTGAAGCGTACTTGTCATGAGATCAGTCAGCCTCAATCGTACACTGGCGATACAGGCCAACAATTCGGGCCGGTTTCCGAGCACGTCCACTAAACTATTGCAGTTCCGTCAATCCCGTCGAACACTGCTCGTTCGAAGAGAAGTGGAATGCATATCCGATGGAAAACGCGGCATGTTTCAGCGATGGGACGCACAGCGACCGCTCGCGCCAACTCTCCTTCAACGCGAACTGCATCGCGTGGCCTCGCAGCTGACAAGAAGAAAGCAGTATTAGTCGGACGATCGGCCTTAGCTGAAGAAACCTTAAAGTCCGCACAGTCCCCAACATGTTGAAAAATTCGTAGCAATATCTCTTCCGGAATCGAATCCATGAAGGCGCCCGGGGGTGGGGATTGCGGGTTGAGGTGGACTCGAGTTTTGTCCGGATCTCCTTCAGAGTCCGAGCCCGCGTCTAGGGATGCGCACGTTAACTTCGGACTCGGGACAGCGACCAAAGCGTCATACGGACTTCCCTGGATTCTGTACAGTCCCTGGATAAGACGTAAAAGACAGAGACAGGCCCAATTCAAAGCCCTCACAACCACAACGGAAGACGTTCCGAACTGTCTCCGACGGTCCCTCCGGCCTCGGCATCGTTTTTCAGGAGCTGTGACAATTCATCAATCCAAGTTAAGATATCCGAGAGCAGCAAGGAAGAAGTAAACCGCACTTTATTGCGCATAAAATGGCTAAATGGAGTAATAAGGAAAGAAAATAATGTTGGGATAGAAGACGAGCGCTAACCCCACACACAGACTGCGACAACGTTCTCCAAAGAGGTCCAAAACGGTCCCAGTAAGAAAAGGCTGGTTTGGTGTGGTAAGGAGTGCAATCAATAGTCAATCAACCTCGTTTACAAAACGAGGACAGCTCCGAGTGCAGCACCAAGAACGCCGACAGCGACACTCCAAACGCCTCCGAAACCGAGCTTGACAGGAGCTCCAGCAGCGTTGGCACTGGTTGTGGCTGAAGTGGTAACCTTGCCAGTAACGGCAGAGGACTTCGAGGAAGTGACAGCGGCGGAAGTGGTGAGAGCGGACGAAGGGGCAACACTACTTGTTGACAAAACGGTAGCAGTAGGTTGGCCCGTGTAGAGCAAGGACGAAGTGTAAGTCGTGCACGAGGAAGAGGCAGGGATTCTAGGGGTGTAAGGCATGGTGGAAATGGGGCCTAGGGACTCCGGTGGTTGGGTAAAGGTCGAAACGACGCCGTCGGAGCCGGTGTAAATACCGGGGCTGCAGCATAACATTTGTCAGCTTATCTCGATGACGGTTTCCATGTGGAAGAAGGGAAACGTACAAGTCCTGAGAGTCGCCCAAGCAGGAGGTGAACTCGCCGTCGACATAAGCGGCAGGGGCGTTGTAAGAACAGCCGATGCGATCGTAAATATGCTCGCAGTACCTGGCGGCGTTCGGTCCTTTGGGATCGCAAGCCTTCAGACAGAATGTGTTGGCTCCAATGAAGCTGATAAAAACCAGGTCGAAGTCAGTACAGCAGTCATACGACAGCGGAATGCGATACGGAATACTGACTTGTGCCATTCGATGACCTGGGTATAACCATTCCCCCAAGCATTCGTGAAAACAAGTCCACCAAGGGGATTTCCACGTTGATCAGCACCGTGCGGGTCCATCTCTCCTCCTCCGTCGCCATCGGCCATGTCGATCAGAACTTGGTTAATGTAGCCCGTGACCTGGATGTAATCAGGCGTCCTCATGAACTGGACACCGGTGACGGCACCCTGAGCAATAACGCGAGTGTCATGCCCAGGCTTGGTGCAATACGCGACCATTTCACCTTCGGTGTCGGCGACGGAGCTGTTGGCCTGCGGGGGGCCCCACAAGCAGAAGTCGTCGATCGAGTTGATGATGAGGGTCTGACAGTTGGATGTAGGACCTGCGGTGGTAGAGTTGCATCGGTTATCTACGGGAGGAGTAGTAAATGAGAAGGATGCTCCTAAACAGCTTGGGAGAAAGACTTACATCCAAACTGCGTACCGCGCTCGCCGTTGTTGGGATCAGCCTGATACGGCTGTAGGCAAACATAAGGACACCAGTCAGGATCTCAATATGCCTCGAAGCTGGAAGAGCGCACAAGACTATCATAGCTGAAGTGCAAGCTCGCGAGGGGCGTAAATGCAGCCTGACGTGGTTCCAAGCCCCTTCCAACAGTCGGAGTTCCCTTGGCGGCGGCGGACCCAGCGAGAGCTGCCAACGAGGCAGCAAGAACGACGAGCATGTGCTTTGTTACTGTAGAGGAGCCTCAAAGTAGGTTTGGAAAGAAAATATGAAGAGAGCGTGGAGTTTAAGCTAGAAAAGGGATGTGAGCAGAAGTTGCTTGGCGAAGAGGGAGAGGAAAAACTTCAGAATCCCTCTCGGACAAGGACACGGACGGCCTTATATGGTACCGGCTGCTCATGCTGGAAGCCGTCATGTCACGCTTGGGAGCGGCTAGGAGTGTCCCGAGACGACTTCGAAGGTGTATCTGGAGCGGGCGAAGCGACACCGGACACCTTCCTGCGGTTCCCGTTCAACATTCCTCATCACGATCCTGTTTGGTACCTTCAAAGATCGCCAGTCTTTAAGCGAGTTCTTATAAGGCAGTAGAGTTAATGATACGCTTGTCGTCGGTTTGAGTGTAGCTTGAGGACGCCGGGAGACCCATCCGCGGAGCGATATGCACTTCGCTTTCGGGGAGGTAAACTTCGTCTAAAGAAGGCTCTGGAGAAATGTGTTGCTAAGATACCTGAGACGATAGCCAAAATATATAAATGAGTACTCATCCCGTCCGACGATTGGGATATTTTTACCTCTTGTTCCTCTCCCTCCGTACGTCTCATTCACTCGAGCGACTGCGCCCGGAACCCCCCTCCCCCCTCCCTTTTTTCCCCCATCCGCCAAGCAGCGTTTGTCCATCTTACAGAGGAGAGAGAGAGAGAGAGAGATATGAGCCCCATGAAGATGGATGGACGGAAGTCATGGCTTCAAGACGAAGTGCTCAGGAAAGTAGGGCGAAAACGGACACCATCCGCATTTTATTGTGTAGAAAAAATGCTAAATGTAGAATGAGGAGGGAATAGCAAAAGTTCGAAGAAAAAGATGATGAAGATGAACGACCAACATATGCGAAAGGCACTGCGAGAGCGTCCTTTGATAGGAAACGAAAATGGTCCGGAACGCAGCGTCCACGAAAATGCGAAAACGGTCCAAAGGCATAGAGGAGAGACCTGACGAGACACGATATCCGTCTACAGAACGACAACAGCTCCCAACGCAGCACCGACGACACCAATAGCGACACTCCAAACTCCTCCAAGACCAAACTTGGCAGGGGCTCCGGCAGCGTTGGCGCTGGCGGAAGCGGTGCTCGAAGCATTCGCTTTACTTGCCGAAGCGTTGGCGTTGGAGGCAGCGGCGCTGGAGGTAGCGGCAGCGGAAGTCGAAGCGACGCTGCTGGTGAGAGCGATAGAAGGAGTTGGTTGGCCAGTGTAGATCAAGGACGAGGTGTAAGTCGTGCACGAGGACGAAGCCGGGGTCTTGGGATCGTAAGGCATGGTCTGGATAGGACCAAGAGACTCTGGTGGTTGCTTGTAGGTTGTAACGACGCCGTCGGCACCGGTGTAGACACCAGGGCTGAAGGATGACGGTGGTTAGCGACTCTCATCTCGGACAGGCAACCATCTCCAAGAACCCAAACTTACAAGTCTTGAGAGTCGCCCAAGCAGGAAGTGAATTCATTGTCGACGTAAGCGGCGGGAGCGTTGTACCAGCAGCCGATGCGATCGAAGACGTGTTCGCAGTAGTGGGCAGCGTTGGGTCCCTTGGGGTCGCAGGCCTTCAAGCAGAACAGGTTATCACCCATGAAGCTGGCGGAAGCAAAACACGGAAAGGTCAGTGCCATTGTCTATATGAAAACGAAGGATATCGAGTACTGACTTGTGCCATTCGATGACCTGGGTGTAGCCATTACCCCAAGCAGTCGTGAAAACAAGTCCACCAAGGGGATTTCCGCGTTGGTCAGCACCATGAGGGTCCATCTCTCCTCCTCCGTCATCGGGGGTCATGTTGATAAGAGCTTGTTTAACGTGGCCCGTAATCTGAACGTAATCCGGAGTCCTCATGAACTGAGCACCCGTGATGGCGCCTTGAGGGATGGTACGAGCGCCGTGACCGGGCTTGGTGCACCATGCGACGGCCTCGCCCTCGGTCTCGCCGACGACGCTATTGGGTTCAGGTGGGCCCCAGATGCAGAAATCGTCGATGGAGTTGATGATCGCGGTCTGGCAGTTCGAGGTCGGTCCTTCGGTTGTCGAGTTGCAGATGTTATCTGCAGAGGACAGAAAAGAACGATGCCCGCTTAAGTCCAACCAGAAAGGAGCGACGATCGTTGGTCATAAACGTACATCCGAATTGGCGACCACGCTCTCCATCGCTGGTATCTGCTTGGTATGGCTATCGGCGGACAACATCACCGCAGTCAGGATCCAAATTTCCCTCCAGACCACAAACCACAAACCCACCAAGCTATTGTAGTTGAAATGTTGACTCGCAAGAGGTGTGAACGCAGCTTGACGAGGCGCAATTCCCCTTCCGACGGTTGGAGTTCCCTTCGCAGCAGCGGACCCAGCAAGAGCCGCTAACGACGCAGCAAGGACGACAAGCATCTTCGTTTTTCGGTGTGGTGTTTAAGAGCAGTAAAGTAACTGAGGAGAAGAAAAGGATAAGAGAGTGTGTGGGTTGAGCAAACGGTCTAAAACGGAAGGGAGAACGGGAGGAGGAGGAGGTGCTCGACGGGGAAGGAGGGAGAGAAGCGGAAGATATACCTTGCAGGTCGAACGAGCCCAGGAGATTTTAGGTCACGCCCAGAACGGCCAAGGCATGCTTAGGACGGTTCGATTCGCGTCCATCGGCGGAGAGATGCCCGCCAAGACGTGCTGACATGTTGGTCTGGGCGGTCTTGGTATGACGGCCGCGGCTGCGAGCTTTCACATGGCATTCCCGCGGTTCGCTTTCGATCATTCCCAGTGCCACACTTTCGCTCCCTTTTTGGACTCTTTCGGATTTCAGTATAGGCGTTGGATCCTGCGATTTACAAAGGCAGACTTGATCGCTAAGTATTGCCCATTGTCTGCTAGCAAGCCGACACTTTGTCACACCAGTCACGCCAGTCTCGAGGTGTATCCAGCCTTCTTCCAGCTTTGGAGGTCCCTCACAAGAAGACCGAGGAACGAAATGAGGAACCTCATGAAGCACTTGTTCACATCAGTTCACATCGCTCGTTGGTTGTCGCGTTGCCTGTCACTTCATCGTGCCATTGACGTGGCTTCGTAGAATCAATTCATTTCTGAAAAGCGACAGATGAGACGAAGAAGCCCGTCCCTGAGTGGCAGAGGCAAAGAATTGTAGGGTGCGAGGGATCTACCCGAACAATATCCAGTGGCCGGGCTTTCTAGAACGTAAATCCTCTTTCCTCGTAACTTCAAGAAGCCGGCGGTATTCACTTCGACGGACTGCGGATTTACAGAACACGCTGAGAAGGACGGAGGGAACCGGGTTTATTGAATGTAAGAAAAAAGACTAATGTCAAAAGAAAGATGCAAACGACGAAGGGCCAAACACTACGATAAAAAGAAAGTCCTATGAAGAAATCCGAATAGCGTCACCGAAGAACGGAGGATTGTCATAAAACGAAACGCAGACGGTCCAAGGGACGAGGAACACCGAGTAGCACGTCTTACAATGCCACGACGGCGCCGATGGCAGCACCGACAACACCAACAGCGATGCTCAAAACACCACCCATGCCGAACTTGGCAGGGGCACCAGCAGCGTTGCCGGTGGCGGAAGCAGTGCTTGACGCGGTCGACTTGGTGGAAGCCGAGGTCTTGGCGGCAGAGCTAGCGGCGGCGCTGGAGGATGAGACAGCGGACGAGGAGGCAACGCTGGAGGTAGCAGCAACGGTAGCGGAGGGTTGTCCGGTGTAGATGGCAGCCGAGGTGAAGGTGGTGCAAGAAGACGAGGCAGGGATCCTGGCGGTGTAAGGCATGGTGGAGATGGGGCCGAGGGACTCCGGAGGTTGAGTGTAGGTCGAGACAACGCCATCAGCACCAGTGTAGACACCAGGGCTAAAGGAGGAAGAGAGTTAGTTGCCTCGATTCTGGGGCCGAAGGAGAGTATGAAACTCACAAGTCCTGAGAGTCACCCAAGCAAGAAGTGAACTCGCCGTCGACGTAACCGGCAGGGGCGTTGTATTGGCAACCAATGCGATCGAAGACGTGTTGGCAGAAATCGGCAGCGTGAGCACCCTTAGGATCGCAAGCCTTCAAGCAGAAAATGTTGGAACCCATGAAGCTGAAAGACGCAGTAACCGTCAGCTCGATGAAATACGAAGGCTTTCTTGAGCAGAACTCACTTGTGCCATTCGATAGCCTGTTGGTATCCGTTACCCCAAGCGTTCGTGAAAACGAGACCACCAAGGGGGTTACCACGTTGATCAGCGCCGTGGGGATCCATCTCTCCTCCTCCGTCAGCCGGATCCATGTCGATGTTAGCCTGGCTGATGACACCGGTGATCTGGATGTAGTCGGGGGTCCTCATGAATTGGGCACCCGTGATGGTGCCTTGAGGGATGACACGAGTACCGTGGCCGGGCTTCGTGCACCAGGCGACCATCTGACCCTCGATGTCACCGACGGATTGGTTGGGGGTCGGGGGACCCCACAAGCAGAAATCGTCGAGAGAGTTGATGATGAGGGTCTGGCACATGGAGGTTGGACCCTCAGTAGTCGAGTTGCAAATGTTGTCTATAGGACTCAGGCGTCAGTCCAAGTTAAAATTTGAACTTGCGCGGACGAGCAGCCGCGCAAAAGGACTCACAGCCAACTTGAGTGCCACGCTCGCCATCGTTGGGATCGGCGTGGTATGGCTGTAGGGAGAGTGGGTGATTAGTAACTTCGTACGTGGCACGTGGTGACGGAGGAGAAAGGGACTTGCCAAGTTGTTGTAAGAGAAGTGCTGGCTCGCAAGAGGAGTGAAAGCAGCTTGGCGTGGGATGACACCGTGATGGCGGGTAGGGGTGCCGGTAGCGGCAGCGGAGCCAGCGATGGCTGCCAACGAGACAGCGAGAGCGGTGAACATCACGAGTACTAAGTAAAGGTTTTTGGAGAAAGGTTTTTAGAGAGTGTGTGGGTTGTTGATTGGTGGTATGTCTAAAGTGGGTCGAGAGGGAAGGCGAAGAGGGGAGGAAGAGCTTGGGGGAACGCACAAGAGAACTTGGCAGGACGGTTTTTTATACAGAGAATGGTCCCAAAAGGAGCGTGAGACGTGACATCGCTGCGGGTGACCGACCCTGCTTGCTGCCGGAATTTCGTTCCTACCCCTCCGCCGAAACACCCAGCCCCCGGCATTTTTCTTTTCTTCGCCACCGCCAGTCCCCCATCCTGGTCGTTCCAGACATCGCCCAATCTCAACTAGCAGTCGCTGAGCTCGTTGAATGTGCCATCAAAGTCTGCAGGGGTTTGCAAGCCGGCCGAAGGGCCTTTGTTGGTCCAGGCTATAATTGGCTTCCGCGTGTCTGTTTCCAGGGGCCCATCACTTCATCCCACTGCTATTTCCGGAGCGAACCCCATCGCCCTCACTTCGTCACGGTTCGAATTCTTTTTCTGGGGTATGGCACGCCTTTCAGCAATTCAACCACCGAGGAACTCGGACAAAAGCCCTACTCAATTCTGCTGGCAAAAAAACCATCCGCCGTCGCATCAAGGGCAGGGGTGAGGGAAAAGCGACAATGGCAAACCCTCGCCGAAATAAGTACTGAAGCCACAAGAACTCTCGAACGTTGAGCTCGAGCCACACTTCACATCATTTACTCCCTGTCTTTTGTGTGTCGTAGGATGGCGCGAGTTAACGTTGTAATTTTAGCGTCAGGGTGGACATGCGAGTAACCGCGAAACAAACCGACATTTGAGCCTCAAACCACTCCAGCGATCCTTGGGAATCCCGTCAGTTCTTGAGCAATTGTACCGATCACCTAGTAGTTTCTGTCGCCGTAACGTACTTAGGGAGCCACCCTATTGCGGAGACGGCAGCGGAAAAGGCATGGCTGCTCGACTGCGCCGGACCTGCCCGTCTGGTGACGCTACATAGGAGAGCCAGAAAGTTATATAAAGAGGCTATGCTCGCGTTGATCACTGACGTGGGTTAGCTAGCCGAGCATCAATATTACTCCTAGTATCCAGGTGACAGCAAGCAACGCATAATTAGCTCTGGATATATATGGAGCCGCAGCATCGGGTTGCGGGAGCCCTCGTGCACTCTTTGTTCGTATACCCATCCCCGATGGCTCGTGAATGTGTCTTTTCCTGCGTTCTCTTGTTGCCGGCTGGAGTTGGACGCGGGACCAACATGTCGCACCAGATGCGCACCAAAGCGTCGAGGACTCGGTCTTGGTGAGCCTCCGATGCCATACGGTCATAACATCTGCTTCCTTGCGCGGCACACGCATTGTAGGTCGACTCTTTTACCACCGCCGGCAAAATGTATTCGACACGAGGCAGAGTACCGGTGGCGATCCGCTCAGACCGATCGCGTAACTTCAAAGTCCCGTCTTAGAGGCCTCTATCAATGGACCACGACAGGCTGTCCTTGACTTTTGACTTGTAGATGCGAGTAGACCTCCTGGCGAGACACTTGAGCTAGAGGTCCCGAAACGTGACCGGTGTGGTCTACACCGGCTGGAAAAGGACCTTCCGGAGGTGATCGACGGAGTTCTGTCGATCCCCCTTGGCTTCGGCGGCGGCCTGTACGGCCTTCCAATCGGACTCTCAAGGGTAATAGAGTTACACTCTGGCCTTGACGAGCGGGAGATTTACCTCGCAAGTCGGGAGAAGCCGATGAGGTTCCGCGATGACGTCGACTTGGACGTCGATGGTGAATCCGCACCTTCTTTTGCGTTTGCCTACCTGAAGACTAAAATGCGCATTCGGCCTCCAGCATTGAACTCTTATTTGTTTTGAATAGGTGCTTCGTGCCGCGTGGGTTTCTGGCTGACGTTACAAGGATCCGCGAGATCGACATATGGAAGGCCACGCGTCCGTGCCATCCCCGGATCGCCCAACGTGCGCAGGCTGGATTTGCAGTTCCTAGAAGCAGTAATATCACTTCTTGATATCAATTGAGGGAAATGCGCATTCACTGAAGATCCCGAAACAAAATTGCGACGGTCTACGCCGGTTGGCGGTAGACCCCTTGTCAATCCTCCTGGGCCATGACGGCGGGCGGATTTTGCCGTCTAGAATGAATGTCCCTTATAATGATCACTTTTCCATTATATCAGGCAGTGCGCTTGTTGGGCTACGCAACATAAAGAGAGTCAATGATGCGTGATGGAGGCAGACCCATTAGCATGGTCGTGTCATGCTCAGATCTAAGCTCAAAGACATGCCATACCACCTTACGTCGCCCGAGTAGCTCAGTTTCGACAAGTTATCTGTGGTCCGTAGACACTGAGGGGGTGCAAGTAAGCCGACCATGTGCAGAATTGACGATCATCTCACTCGAAGGGCCGCCAGCTTCCCTTTCCGAGGTACGCTCGTTTTGTAATTACTACTCGGAGTTAAAATTTAACTTTTTAAACAAATCTGTGCGCCAGGCACTTTAGCGTGAGCTTACGAAAGGAATTGGGGGCTGTCTACGCGCGTGAAACACGGTCCCTGAGGAGGTGATTGGGGTAAGTCCTGGCGATCCCCCACAAGGCTCCAAGGCTGAATGAAAGCATCCATAGCTAACGTAGTCCTTCGCTGAGCTTTGCGGTACACTTTGTTTCTTCCGAACACGATCAGTTGCTTATGAAGCGCTCCAATTCAAGGATACTACCGCCCACGATGGAAACGGACGGGCCCCGGGTGTCTGCGTCATCGAGCAGAGACCAATCGCCCAGAGCGAGAATGATTCAACAAGTACGATATCCGAATCAATTGAAAGATAGGCTATCGCGATTAGAGACTGTGAATGTTCAAAACTGACCACTAAGCCGGTCTTCGGGTACTTCGTTCCCCGGACGGCGGAAACAAATATCGGCAACCGTATCGTTGACCGTGGTTTAAACTCGCCGTCTCTCTCAAACAACGGCTGTGCAGGAGGCGACCGCCCTTTAGCAAGGCATGTACAAGCAAAACTTAACGATTTACTATGCAGTGAAGCTGACTGTGGGATGAATTCAGGCTTTCCCCCCCTTCTCGCTCCATTTTTCGACCCTGCGTGCACCGCTATGGCACCTCTCAGCGAAGCAAGTCGAACGAAGCTCAAGGAAACGCTCGAAAGCGGGATGCAAGTCTACGAGAGTAATGATGTGGACTCGCAATGGAGCGTTGGCGTGTAAGCAAT
>WSUD01000552.1:0-13811 GCA_019633495.1 Tulasnella sp. 427 | reverse complement strand
CCTCTTGCCCACCGGTACCCCCTTGCGACGGGCGTCGTGGAAAGGGCCCAACCCCGATGGTCAGAGCACTTCACTGTTTCTTTGGAGCTCCAAGTCGTGCGTGGGCCTCCTCGTGGCGAGCTCCGGTAACACGCTTTCCTCAATGTCCTGAGAGGAAAGGTGGCTAGACCGCGTACGCACTGTATCCTGTTTTCGCTGTCATCGTCGAACATCTTTGTCTCTGTATCAATCGTCCGCGCAATGCTATCGTCTCGTTCTGAAGCGTCATTCGGTGTGCCTTTCCTTTCTGTTTGAGCGTGCACGCCGACCCTGTCGATCGTTGTCCACAGGCGAGTGTCGGTGGTAGATAACCGGGCCGCTGGCACTCGAAAAAACGTCGTTATAATGTTTCGGCCACTACGACCCCCAATTCAGTCCAAGTTCATATATCAAGAAAGGAGGCGTTCTCAACCTTGAAGAGCGTCGTTCTCAACGTACTGCCCCCAACTGAAATCGAAGTCAAACTGGGCAGTTCTGACAGGTGCGAACTAGGACAGTTCTTCAACCGCCTCGCGGAAGCGTACAGAGCTCAACCTGGCGAGGAGGCTTCTGGTGCACTGGTGGACGGGTTGACGGTGGTATTGCGGGGTTAGTTCAGCGCTAGTAAACATGTTATTGAGGTGGTAGGAGTCACGACAATCACTATTGAGTGCTATTCGTTTAGCTTAGTCTCGCTATAGATTAGTACAGGTAAAATGCATGCGTCTCTTGATGATCCTTTTGTATTTGTGTATTGGTTGCAGCTGCTAAGAACCCAACCAGCACTAAATACACTATGGATTGTGTCGAAAAGAGCCAGGAGTGAGACATTAAACTGGTCTAAATATCATATGCTAATTCATTAGATATAGTCAGCCAGCACGAACGTGAAAGAGCTTTGACTGCCTGGACAACGTACGACTTTCTTGAACCCCCGCAAGCGAGTTACGTCCGCCTTCTTATACGCGCAAAGCATGTCCTCACTCCTCGGCTTCGGATTGGACTTGATGAGATCCTTGGCAACTGAATTTATTGGCTGGTATTGTCCGACATAAAGTCTTCGAGGAGCTGGCGGCGAGTGGGACGGACGATCCGGACGTGGCGATCAACTCTTCGTGTACACCGAGGACGAGAAGAGATTTCAATCAACTCTGCGTGGATCGCGATCCGGACAAAAGAGCTTGAGTTGGTGCATCTCCGCAATAGGATTTATAGACCAAACATTTGACATTTTGGCGGTGTCCGACTGACCAGGAATGTGCCCTTTGTTTGACAGAGAGAGGATTAGACCGCTCTGATGATGAGATAAAGCTGGTCTCTCACATGAAGTATTTCCCAGTGTACAAGCTACTATCATCCACCACGCCAACTGTTTGCTCTCCAAGCCCATAACGCCTACGTAACTCCTCTGCGAATCGTCGACAGCGGAATTCTGTTGCATCATGAAGAGTCCTAAATCATAGTCGTCTGAGACCACACTGGTATAATTGACCTACGACCATGCGGAGGGATACCAACGTCCCCGGCTTCGCGTTGACGGGGGTCTCGACCAACAGCGCTTCGTTAACATTGAACGTAATCGTCTTGTCTCCTTTGCTGTTGATGTAGCCCATCCGTCCTCCGGTTTGAGCATCAGCGAGCTCAATGTACCGAATTCTACTTGTCGACAATTGTTGGACCTCTTGAACAGACGACGGGAGGTAGTCAAAGGACGGCCCTAGCGCATAGGCTGGAGGTGCTGGAGCAGCAGTGGGGATAGGCGCCAAGGCTGGAGTAGATCTAGGAGCATCCCCAACCTCGCTAGCGCTATACATACTGGACCTAAGCTCCTTATACGGATCCGCCGACGCAGCGGCACTCGCGGTGGGAGCCGGAGGCAACTTTTTCCCCCCAAATTCCTTCAGAAGCGCTGCACAGAGTTTCCTCCAGCTCCCTTGAATCTCTTCCCCAAGCTCATTGTAGTACCATCCTAGCGCGTCCCCTTCAAAGCAGGCAGCGGCCTATTGGGCAAGCCATTCGTCGTCGTCCTTGAAGGATTTGCCATGCGAGAGAGCACGACGGTTAAGGTTTTGGATGAATACACTTGGTTTTTCGGTCGGTGCGCCGCTGAAGCTGAGCCATTCTTGAGGCCCGAAGTCGGTAGACATGGAGAGGGGAAAGAACGGCCGTCGATGTGCCGGAGGCTGTCGTTGGCTGATGCTGGTGTTCGTGACGGAGAATGTGGCGGTGTGGCAGTGTGTAAGTGATCGAAGCAAGCCTCCCTCGCAAGCCTGACATAATGACCCCTCTATACCTCGCCGGGAACGACGTCAAACTCATGACCTGTGTATCTACTCATTGATACTATGACTTTCACACAAGTGTTGACATTTTTAACTTTAAGCTCATTATATTAGAATAAGTTATAAATCTGGCCGGCGAAAGCTAGTCGACGGACAAATTTGTCCAACATCATCAAATATCCAAACGCACCGGTTTCCTAAACCCGTGCAATCTCGGAATATCACTTTTCTTATAGGCAGATAGCATCTGGTCAATCTGAGGATTGCAATAAGGACGGTTGAGATTTGCAACAAACGAGTCAATGGGCAGGCCCTATCGGCCGACGTATAATCGCTGAGGACCTGCGCAAATCAGATGGGTGGGTGCAGGAGGGCAGTACACGGATTGGCAACTTTTAGGACTCGCTTGACTAACCTTCCCATGCCCACTGACCAGGACAGAGAATCTTGATCTCTAACAAGTCGGCTAAAGGATGGACTGTCCAGACATTGGACATCGTAAATATCCTTCCGAGCTTATTAGGGACAAAGCCTAGAAGGGTAAACACCGATAGATGAACGAATAGCAAATTTCGTCCTCAAACAATGACCTGTAAATGTAAGCTTACAGTTCGTGTTTCCTGCCACGCAGGCGGTCATTGTCCACCAAGGGAACGGGTTATTCACTCCGAAGATCCCGAGATACTTACGCTGCCTGTCGGTGCCTTGGGCGTTCTAAATATTGTGAAAGACAATTGAACTTACAGTCGCGGACGGGGAAAAGAAAACTCACAATCATACGCAGCGACACAGGGGTTGATGGACCTGCCGCCCAAGGCAACTCTATCAAAATGGCATCCTTGATATCCTGGGTCATAAGCTTGTTGCCGGTCCAATCAATGTACCCCATCCGACTCCCAGTGACCGCATCTGCTAATTCAATAGGACCCATACGAGCGGTCGATGCCTGTCCAGGTGACCGTGCACGTGGAGGTGTCGGAGATGGAGGTGCCAATGCAGCAGGGACCGGGGCTGGAGTGTTAGATGACGCAGGGACCGGGGAAGGAGCTGTTGCAGGAGACGCAGCTGGGATGATGTCGGAGTCGGCTTCGAAAACTGCTTTTGTTTCGGCAACTTTGCTGGGGAATTGTTTGAGCAGCGTTGGGCATATCTTCCTCCAACTGTTTTGAACCTCTTCGGTCAAAGAGTAGTACCATGCCAGGGCATCCTCAGCCAAACACGCTGCGGCATATTGGGCCAGCCATTCGTCGTCTCTGGCTTTACCCTGAGCATACGCTTGACGATTGATGCTTTGAATAAAAGTGGCCGCTTTTTCTTCTGGTGCTCCACCGAAGCTGAACCACTCCGTAGCTTCAGAGGTAGACATGGCCTTTAAGGAAGCGGATATCGGAGAAGCAGGGGAGATGGAAATGGCAACCGAATTGTTGGCAGTTTCAGTGTGGCGTAATTTGTGAGTGATCGACCTTCCCTGAGCTTACATAATGAGTCGTCCCTTGCGTTTCAAGGAGAACGGTGATCAATGCTGCCCGCTTCAACGCTTCGTCAACGAAAAGTAAGCCGACTAGTGTCGCACTGGGTGAGCGTTTTCTCATTACTCACCACGCCCAATCACAGCTTAAATTCTAACCAACTCTGCTCATTGGCGGAGATGGCTATTCTTATGTACTGAGGCTGCGGTTGTTTCTGACAGGAGAGCAAAGCTGGCAGAGACAAGCAGCAAGGAGAGGTTGTTTCGACAGAACCTATGAAAAACATTAAAGGTCCAGGTAGGCCAGCAAGGTTCGCGGATGTGTATGTCTACTGTTTGTTCACTGACATCCCCACCACCATAAAAGGATAAAAAAGCGACCTCTTGTCAACCACAAGCTTGACAATTCTTCCATTACTAGATTTCTCTTTAGTCGATATCATGACCTCAAAACAGCTCGGCTCAGGTCCTGATGGTGATTTGCTGAGTGTGTGGACTTGCGCCCGCTCCCACAACGGCCAAGGACGAGTTTCCCCTTGTAAGAATATTGGTATTACTCTATGTACCAAAGTGAGTGGAAAACGCCTCAGTATTCTTTATTCCGCACAAGCTGATTTGCGTACACCCAGTGCCATCAAGTCAAGGTTAGCCGCTCAGTCAAACGGCCCGCTATCTCTGGAGTTTACTCTGGCCCGATAGTACTGCTCAAAGGACTGTCAGAACCTTCACCGATCACGACACAGTAAAACGTGCTCCAGCCCCTACGCAGCGAAGAAGTGGGAGCCAACATTTGAGCGCGAGGGTAGACCAGCGGCCTGGATGGGTGGTAGCAAGCCGATCTCATTTGGAAAAGCTGGCAATTATCTGTGGGGTAACATGCCTGCGTTCGACGCACTTAACGTCCCCTTCAACGAAGGTGCAGCTATCAAGAACCAAGATATCGCTCTTTGCTTTGCTGGTAAGATTTGAAGCCGCGCTTTACTCTTACAAGCCGATATGTATTCATGCAGTTGTTCAAAGCGTCTGGAGATCTCAGAAACGTTATCAAAACGATCAACGGACTTCCCGCGGACTACAGCGGAAAGTGTACACTCGTCATCAACGACTTTCACCCTCTCGTCGCTATTCGAACTGTGATACTACTATGCATTCTTCTGGGCACGGCTGAAACCTCTGAGGAAGCTGCGGCAGAAGTGGCGTTGCACGCACTTTACTCCTCCAAATTGACGACTGCTCAAGATGAATTGATACTATCCTGGATTGAGAGGATCAAAAATACGGAGAATTCTCCCTCGGAGATACTGAGCGTGGGGAAGCTTCACTTCAGCTCCGCATGCTCGGTCGAGTGGGCGTATCCTCCTGCGGTTGAGGAGCTGCTCAGATCCACAGGGAAGGTCTCCTACTCCACCAACAAAGCCGAAGCAGATCGGCGACGAATCATGATTGCTCCGGAGAGATTGGACTACCGGGAGCGCTATTACACTTGCCTTCGTCGTAGACACCGCGTTGGCTTCGCGCATCAGCGTGAAACAGGGATCCTGCTGCCGCTCGGCCAACCAACCGACTCCTTCTGTGTCGCGAACAGGTGAGGCTTGGATGGTTACAGCAGTTATCTAAGCGTGTGTTATATAGGCTCATGTCATCTTAGGTTACTGTATTCGGAAGACGGGGAATGGCTGCTGAAGGACAATGCGAGCCCCGCTTCTGCGTGGGCACCTCTCGAGGTTGAGGCCATGCGACAGACACTAGACTTACCAGATGAAGACTACATCGGAAGTCTCTTCTTCTATATCAAAGCACAGCTCACGGAGTTCGCTCGTCGGGCGCGGCGCTTCAACTTGGTCGTGGTCCTCTCCGCTATAGACATGCAAGTTCTGCCCGAGCTACTTGACGTCATGGGTATGCCAGACCTCCGATTCGATCGAGTTGAGACGTCCAATGTCATGGACACTCTGGGTCCCTCGTCAATCATCTCCGTTTGGGGTCCCCGTCTGAATCGCCTGAACCCGCACTCGGCTCTTCTGATGTATTCCATGAACTGGCCGTTCCAGGTCTGGGGAGGAACAGCCGAGTCTCAGGGAAGAAACGAAGTGTCGAGGATGATCTCAGACCTAGGCGAGTACTTGGATTACATGGTGCGTATATACCGTTGTCTAAGCCTCCCGCATTCACTCACCACCCAAGCTTCCAGGGCGTTCGCTCGGGGGTGAGACCGACCAAACCACCTCCAATCAGCCTGTTTACGAACAACCTAGGAGCCTTTTTCGACACCAGTTCATTATTTCGTCGGTATCTTTTCCGAAGTGGAGTCCCTCGAGCTTCATGGTCTGCGGGGGTTGAGGAGCGGAAGGTTCCTCGCATCATGCCGTCGGTAAGCACATGTCAGATATGTGCCTAATCCCAAAGCCGAACATATATTAATCGTCAATAAAGAGACTCGGTGTTAGGATTTATGAGTACGATAGTTCAAAAATCACCATGAGCCTCGAAGAGTTTTATTTCACGGGTATGCTCCCTGGTTAACATGTTTATTCGGTGGCGGTTTCGATGACTGAAACCAATTCCATCAGGCCATATTTTCTTCCCGACCTGGCACGAGCGGTTTGTGGAGTTTGGGCTAGGCAGGGTATCGTTCTTACAGGTCGTTGCCTCGTTCTTCATCCCGTCAAACATCCTCTGGGCCGTTCTCTGCCTCTCCGTCGGATATTTCCTTCGGGGATACATCCCTCTGAGGTGGATCTTGTAAATTCCTTGGCACTACAGAAACTGTATATATTGCTGCTACTAGCTTTCGCTTGCCGAGCTGACCAAAACGCGATGCTGAACCTCGATATGCGTCAGCTATGGACGTGACCTTATCTACGTAACACTTGTCACGTCACGCCCATCTCATTCTGAACCAAGAGCTTCACCAAGCACCACGCGGGCTCTCTCGCCAGCATCTTGCGATGACCAGCTCGTCATCCTTATCCTCAGTGGTGTCTAACCTCGTACGAGCACAACTGGGCGTATCCATCTCGTCTAAAGTCACCGATGAAGACCTTGACAAGCACGTAGCGGACCTGCTCCTCCAGGAAGCGAAGCAGAAGGAGGAAAAGTACTTTGGCAAAGAGGGAGTAAGGGCCTATTATCCGGAAGAGTGGGTGCTAGATTAATATGACTATGATGCGACTTGTGACTGACAATGGGTTGGTCAGGCCAGAGAACAAGCCAAGGCCCAATAAACGGTTCCTCTCCGCAATCATCAAGACGGTGGACGAACACAATGCTGTCATCATCGAGGGCCAGGCTCGGGCAGCAGCATCTGCGAAGGAGGTTCAGGAGGAAGAGGAGAGGAAGCTGAGGCGTGCAAGAGCCAACGAGGCAGCCGGAGACCGACTGAGAAGGCTGATAGGTGGAGGAATGCGTGTGGACCGCGCCAGTGACCGACGCAAGAGTCGCTCTCCCAACTCCTCGCACCCTCGCTCTTCAAACCATCGGAGCATGGACTATGATAACGAAACACGTAGCCGTGACAGGTCAGACGATGAAGATACACGACGCCGTTCGAAAGGAAAGGGAAAGGAGAGGGACCTCAGCGAGGATCGGGACGAACCCAGAGGGAGCTCTTCCCATCATCACCACTCCAACAGGGAGAGATCTCGAAGCAGAGACCGAAGTCCTCCTCGATCGGATCGTGAAAGACGCCGGAGGTCACGCTCTCGGTCTCCCGGCCGTAGACACAAGGACGACGACCGTTCAGCCCGGCGACGGAGTCGGAGTAGGGATGATGACAGACGCAAACGGAGACGACTGGATGACGAAGATCGTCGTTCGGCCTCTCCTCCTCACAATGAACGTTCGAGACGACGGCGTTCGCGTTCAAGGTCAAAAGAGCGACGACCTCGCGACTCAAACAAAGGCCGCTCTTCGCGTACGGCAACGCCCCAACCCACCCTGACTACAAACTCAGCACCGAGTAGTCAGCAGCATCCTCTTGCCCACTCTACTCTCCCGCCATCTCGATCTCACTCTCCGGAACCGGGTCCTTCCGCACCAATAGCTTCCAAAATGGACAAGTACTTCGATCCCGCTTACGACCCAATGTTGGACGTGGATACTCCCGCAACGCACTCCGTAAACGAGCTGATACCAGAGGGTGCGTTCGACCATTGGAACGTTATGCTTGAGCTAGTCAAACAGCGGAAGGAGGACAAGGAACGGAAGCGAAGGGAGAAGGAATTCGCGAAGGAGGAGAAGAAAAAGAAAAAGAAACGGAAGCATAAGGATGAGAGCGATGAGGAGGAAGAGGATGAACGTGCGCGGCGGATAAGACTTGGCTTGGAGCAACCTACCGCTCTAGACGTCAAATACATCAAGCGAGGGGCAATGCGGGAGTGGGACGTTGGGAAAGAGGTCACGTAACCGCAACAGTAGTGAAGACGGTGCAGTTTAACGGAAAATAGGAACGGAAAGGGACACTCGACGGTCGATTTCTACCTGGTTATTTAGTACGAATTACATTTGCATTGCGTTATCGTCCTCCACCTCCTCAAACATCAGATTCCCTTGCTGCTCCTTCAGCCATTGCACAGACCGTTTCTCGTCCATGAAATACATGTAGCACCTCCGCAGGTCTTCCTTGTCGACGACATCCGACTTTCGTCTGCGTGCGAGGATGTTTGCGCACGAAATGAAGTTGAGAGCGTATCGTAAAGTCGTTCCAGGGACCATCTGGGTCAGGACATGAAGAGCGTCGGGTGTAAGCTTCACATCCTCTTCGTCACAGCTGTTCAAACTTGTCAGTGAAATAGACTCATCTTGAACAATAAGTACGCACCGAATTTTGATAATCTGTTCAATATCCTCGATTTCGTAGGGCTTTGTGGTGATGATAAGCACGCGGTCCAACAGATCTATTGGCAGACCATGAGGGCTCTTGTACTTGGTCCCGCGAATCTTCGCCATCCCCCGGTTGCTGGCCATGATAACAATCGGCGCTAACTCGTTCTCAAGTGCCCTGTTGAGGAAGCTGAAGCACTCGATGTCGAGCATATGCACCTCGTCGATGAATAGCACGCCAGGAACGACCGTTGCTTTGCCCTCCTCCCTCCATTCCCCGACCTTCCCATTGATCTGTTCTCGGAGTTCAGGTTTGATCTCTCCGGTGTCCCCGGCGAATAGGGCTAAGAAGCCTTGGGTCCGCGAATTAATAACGTCGATTTCGTGAAGGGAGACGGTGTGGGTGACTTCCTTGCGTTGCTGTAATTCTCCTTCTGGACACTGTACGAACTTGGTCTGAAATGCAGCGGGTAAACGGTCAGATAGGGCGGTGGTGCGGTACTATTGATGATGTGAACATACATCCGCTCCCATAGCATCGTAGTCCTTCGACCTTGCAACGGATCGTCCTAGTTTCGTGATGCGCCCGGACGCCTTGTCGATTGAGATGACGTCTCCCGCTAGAACCTTTTCTTTGGATAGAGCGTCTACCATTTTGTTTCCAAGATCGTATACGGTTTCCATATCGGTTGTCTTGATCGTGAGCTTCCCAGTTTTTGTCGCCTAGCCCAGATGAGTGAATTCGGTCAACCCTCCAGCCGAACATATTGAGAAAGATTGCTCACCCCTGTCAGTGAGCGATCAATTTGTATTTCCACTACCTCTCCTTCAATGATTTCAGTCTCCTCTTTAATCCGAACTCCAATGCTGCGTCTCAGGGCTTGAGTCAACGCCTCAGTCTTGGACATGGATAGCGAGAAAACTTCGCTAGCCGCAATCATTGTAAATGGAACATCAGAGCCAAGACTTTGAGCCATTCCTAGACCGGCATCAAATCGGTCAGTCCAGGATGTTCACGTAGTTTGGGAGAGACGAGCGCACAAACCCATAGCGATAGCGGTTTTGCCGGTACTTGGTGGCCCTGCCATTAAGACAGCGCGACCAGCCATTTTGCCTTCTTGCACCATTTTGAGAATAAGGCCAGCGGCTTTACGGGCTTTGCCTTGTCCGACCATGCCTTGACTGTTGGCGAGGGGTTCGTAACGTTCGTCGAGACCCAAACCACGGATATGCGAGTGAGCGCCTAGTGTGCCGACAGTAATTTGATAGTAGTTCATACGTATTAAGCGGAGAGAATGCGAAGGAGAATCATTTAAGTAAGACCGCGTCATTGTGGTCTTGGATGGACGAACCTATGCGCTCCATACGCGTGATATCGCGGAGTTCAGCGGTTCCGGTAGTTATCCCAGTAGCCTGCGTGAATACCCATCAGTCATTTGCTGTCACGGCTAATATTGTAGAAGGCGTACCATTTGCCTGTCGTCGCCGGGAGAAGGAAATATCGGCAGACTTCAACCGTGAGAGCGACTTCCATGTTCGTCGCTTCTCTCGCAGCCACAACCGCCACAGCAAGAATCCCTAGGAACGTCTACCCAAGTTGCGAAGCGATCACACCTTCGCACTCAAGTTAGCTACTGTAGAGCAAGACCTTCTCCGGTACTCTGGTGCCTCGTCTCACCATTTAGGCTCGGCTCGCGTACGGCCAGCGGGATCTGTTAGGGGTTGAAGGCAAGTCTCACCACTTTTGCTGAAAGTTGTCGCTCGCAGTGAAATTTCTAACAATTCCTTTGACTCGGTCAATCTATTCAGAGTAATTTTCTTGTCATGCATCAAATTAGCTGGCAGGTACTTGTTCTTGGTGGCCTCGTGGCAGCCAGCGTCCCAGTAGTGGCGAGGATTGTACTATCCCCCATTGCTCTCCTCCTCCTATCGCCCGCATTCCTGGTCGGCATAGTTATCTTTGCATTCACGTCCAACATCAGTGTAGCATGGATTCTTGCCTTCCTCGGCCGGACCAAAGAGCCGCACGAGACCCTGCGACACGCTGCAAGACCCCTCGTCTTCTCAACCCCGGCGGCCTGGCAAGCAGTTCTCATCCGCTCAAAGTGGTCATCCTCAATAAGCTCAAGGGGGCCACATCCACCCCTAGTACCCGATTCTCCGGACATCTCGAGCCTTCTAGAGGAAATTATCGAGTTTATCATTCGAGACTTCGTCCTCGTGTGGTACAGCAAGATCTCACCTTCCTCATCCTTTCCATCAGCGCTCGACGATACCATCCACTCAGCCCTTACCATCATTCTCAGCCGGGTTGAGCTGCTGGACCTCCCTTCTCTCCTTGTACATCGTATCCTCCCGAAAATCACCTCCCACGTGGAACGGTTTCGTCAATCAGAGATGGCTCTGCGCGGGATTGGGGTAGAACGTCACTTGTCACAATCGGATGAACTCGACCTCCTTCTCGCGAGTCGATACGCCGGGAAGGGAGGGAAGCTTCACCCTGCTGTGGAAAACCTGTCCTCGCCAGTGACGAAGCAAACTGAGCAAGCCCATCTGAGGATGCTGGTAGAAAAGGTTTTGCCGCTCGTGATGCCGGAGAAAGAGATTCAGAGTCGGAGTGTGACGGTCGTAGCGAGAGAAATCATCGCTTGCGTCGTCTTGAGCTCAGTGACGGAGATGCTTGCTGACCCCGATTTTTGGAACAAGACGATCGACCAAGCGGTGAGTCCCGGCTCACGAATGCCAAGGTCTTTTTGTTTACATTTGCGTCTTTAGGCTGGTGCAGCAATTAGACAGCAGTATGTAGCGGTCCCTACCCTTTGGGCATTACATAGCTGACGGTCTTTTAGGAAGTTGATTTCGAAGGTTCGCAACATCTTGGAGGCTCAATCAGCCACTTCCTCCGGTGTCGCACCGTCTTTACCAACCGGAGCTGCTCCCAAGCGCATGGAGAATATAACGTCAAGAACGGCCGCTCGTCAGTTTGAGTCCTTCATTCAAAGCATCAACCGTTGCGACTCTCTCTTGGACGCGAGGAGGCTGAAGAACGACGTCATTGGAGAGATTCGACGAACTCGAATTCTACTGGCCAATCACGAAAACGAAGAGCTCATCAACGGGGAGAAGGCATCCGATGTCGTTGCGTACCTCGATCGACTGTACAATGCGAAACGCCATGTCGAGAGTCGCATAGCCGTGCTCGGTGGCGCTGACGACGATGACGGGGTAATTAACAACTTCTCTCCTCGGCCAACCCATAGCTCATCTGTCCCGCTTCTCTAGAGACACTCAATCCTTCATGATGATCGCGACGCTCAAGGTCTATCTCTGCGCGAAATTCTTTCCAGCCCAACATCCCTTTCATACTTCATGGAGTTTATGGATAGACGGGACAAGTCGCTTCCGGTGCAGTTTTGGTTGACGGTGGAAACGTTCAAGAATCCGTTAGAGGATGTTGAGTCCGACCAGTCCGACTCCGAGCCTTCAGACGACGATCCGATCAGCGGGCTACCGGGCTTACCATCGACCTCCGCGACCATCCGAGGGGACATGACAATGATCGACGAGCTTTACTTCTCCAACACTGCCAGCCTTCTCAAGCTTGGCGCAATCAGTCAAAAGCACATCGATACAGTCAAAGCCTATGTTCACGATCCTTCACATACCGCGTCCAGCGCACGCGAAAAGAAGGTTCGGAACAGCGTCCTTCTCGCCCAGCTTCAAGTCCAAAGAGCCATGGAGGAAGACTTCCAGGATTTCAAAAAGAGCGAACTCTGGTTCAAAGTCGTCTCGGATCTGGAATCAAACGGCAAAAACCTGAATATCGCTCCTCCACTCGCCCTCCAAAGTCCCGCAGAACCGTCTCCGTCTCCTTCCATTCTCAGACCTTCGAATATGCACCGCTCCAAAAGTGGCAATCCGCGGCCGACTTTCATCGTTCCTCCGAAACCCCTCGCCCGAATGGATACGGCGCCTCCTGCAACAATGACTTTGGGCAACCTGCCCAGCCCGCTTTTCGGAGATGCTCCTCAGACACCCCTGTCTGGCTCCAGCATGGGGATGCCCACCCCCAAGCCCTCGGAAAGCAATCTCGCGTTCCTCATTTCACCCGGAAACGAAGTACCTCGTGCACCGCTCTTTGACGACGAAGAGGACGGGGACGGAATGGATCCGATAGTTCAACAGGAAACCATTGACGCTCTGCAAGCTGCATTGACGGACATCATCGCAACGGAAAACGAAAGCATCCGCTCCGGTGGCGGTCAAAGCGAAGTGAGGAGTATGAGCTTCGGCTCTGATCGCGCGTACTCCCCGACTTTGGAATCAAGCGGCGCGGATATCCGGCACGTCCGTCGGCAGTCGTACCACAGTCGCCAGAGTAGTCAGGTCTTCGAGGACGAAGAAGAAGAGCGGGAGAACCTCGCGCAACTGAACGGGCAGGGTCACATCGGAGGGAGCGTGCAGATCGCTGCGCCTGGGGACCTTCAACTCTCGTATGAGATTGAGCGGCTTACCGAGAAGATCTCCAAGCTCCAGGCCCAGGAAACGATACTTGACGCTCTCATCCGGAAAGCTGAGTTGACGGGGGACGGCCAGGAGCTGAAGATTCTTCATCGCTCCAAAGCCTCGATGGAGAGGGAGATGAGGGAGATGACCTTCCAGCGTTCGCAGTACGAACGGCAAGAAGCCGAAAACCGATTGGTTCCCGAACGAACGCGGATCAACATTACCAATTCGACCACTTCCGCTGATGACGCCAGTGCTCCCGGAAAACAAGTGGTCCGATACTTCGTCGAGGTCCAGCAATTGGCTACCGATGGCACCTTCGCATCTGGATGGATCGTAGCCAGGCGGTACAACGAGTTTTGGTCGCTCCATCAAAAGCTTAGGGACAAATTCGTGATGGTCAGAAGCCTCGAATTCCCACCGAAGCGTTTAGTCACGTCATTATCCAATTCGTTTGTGGACACGAGAAGGAGTCAATTAGAGAAGTACATGCAGGTCAGTGCATCTGGCGCCTTGTTGAACCCTAACTTATCTTTGGCCTTCAGGCTCTTGTCAAAGTTCCTCTCGTCTGCGAAAGCGAGGAGCTTCGTTTCTTCCTCTCACGCACCGGAGGACCTGCAGGGTCATTCACTCCCGAAAATCGATCTTCTACGAGCCTATCTGGACTGATACCTGGACAAGGATTAGTCAGAAACATGTATCGATCGGTCGCGGAG
>WSUD01000550.1:0-13888 GCA_019633495.1 Tulasnella sp. 427 | reverse complement strand
AAAGAGAACAAAAAGGTCCACTTTACCCCCGATCGATGTTTCGCTCTCGCTTGTCAAGTGAGTATCCGGAATCCGGTATTCGGCATATCTGCACCCGCAGCATAGCTGAGTGTGGCGCGCGAAAGGGGGATTGTGGTTTCCGGTGCTGCGATGTTCTAAACCGCAGTCTGAGAGTTGCAAGCGAGATGTCTATCAATGCAAGTCGAATATGATCAGTATAAAAGCAGAGAAATTCCCTCAAGTCCAGATGCCTCGGTTATGTTGCTGCGGATCGCCGAGGCTGTTGCTTTGAAAGAGTGGAGATGGAAGTGGTTGATGCTGCTGCGAGCGCGAGTGGAGCGGATAGACGCGTCCCGCGGGACCTGAATCCTGAATCCAGGGAACAGAGCGCGTCAAGCTCAGGTCCCTTGCGTATGTCTGTAATTGGCAAAAACCCATGGCATTTGGTGCCAACTCGGACATTCCTGAACACCTGGGTGAGATCTGAGAGAAACCCGAGAAAAAAAAATAAGCCGTTTATAGTAAAAACCAAAGTCACGAGGGTAATCGGCGCGACTCGCCTGGATCGAGTAAACCCTCGGGCTGGAACACCGACCTGTCTATCAAGTCGCGTGGATCCCGCCCTCAACGTCGGCTTGGACGCTCCACCTAGTAGACCTTACTGATCTTTGGCCGTCCCGAGATGTGTGTTCGCGCGCAGCTGGCCTGTGGCTGGGTTGGCGTGTAAGGTACAGAACAATGCACCTGAAGGATCCACTTTTGAGATGCTGCGCTGGAGAAAACGTGGACGAGAGAACGCGAGCAGAGGAGTCGGGTGGTGGATTACTCCGGGGTGAGATGGTAGATCATGGGCTTTCGA
This sequence comes from Tulasnella sp. 427, assembly GCA_019633495.1. Taxonomy (NCBI): domain Eukaryota; kingdom Fungi; phylum Basidiomycota; class Agaricomycetes; order Cantharellales; family Tulasnellaceae; genus Tulasnella; species Tulasnella sp. 427. The sequence continues at coordinate 13,029 of WSUD01000550.1, read as the reverse complement.
AGTCGAGCAAGGGTGTACCGTCGTCAAGGGCTGTGCGATATGTTGCTGTTTACCGGCGCGCTCTTAAAAGGCCCGAGGTCGTTACCGACATTCGAGGGAGTCCCTTTTCCGTCGTCAAGCCCATATTCCCTGTAGTCCCAGGGCATAAGGGGATTCCTCAACAAACACGCTGGGTAACGCCTTTTCCTTCCCCTTCTATACTCTCTTACCACCCCGGGACGGAGCTCCAGGCTCCAGTTTCCGGTCCCATCATCCGCCCACACTCGTTTTTTTCCTTCTCTTTACTTACTCTACTTTTCTTTCTGCTTTCCCGTCTCCCTCTTTGCATGTCGTCTCGTCCTTGTTGGACTTGAGCAGCTTTGGTCGTCATCATTCGGTGAGTTCAACTTCGGTTTCCCAGCTCTCGTCATTCGGTCGGTTTGTTGCAGCGACACTCCAAAAAAACTGTTCCAAAAAGCAAAGCACCTTGGAATCAGTTTTTGCATTACCTGTTCGCCCTCGCACTAGACAAGCTTGCCGCCGTCTCCGTCGTCTTCCTCAACGCCCACTTAGCCTAGCTCCCCGCCCACATGGCTGCCATGAAACGCGCTGGAGAGTGTCGATCCCCCTGCAGCCACCGATCTTCAGCTTCTGCAGATCATCGGCGACGGTGTGGAGCAGACTGCGGTCGACGTATACCTGGGACGCGTTGGCGATGGTTGGCACCCGTTGAAGACAGCTGGGGTTGAGAGGGTCGCGTTGCACGGGCCGTGGACACCCGACTCGCCGATGGAGTGGCTTGTGCAGCTTTGCTCACCGCTCATAGCCATCACCCCGTTCTGACGAGATATGCCAATATCTGCATGCATTCGCTAAACACTGACATTGCTTCATATCCCTCTTTCATCTCTCAATTCGTACAAGCAGATCTCAAATCCTCGTACAAACGGTTTGGCCACTACCGGGGATGAGTGGCAACGAACGGCCTGAAGACCCAGGCGACAAGCAACCACAAAGAGCGGAACGACCTAAACTCCCTTCTATTCGTTCTCTCTTTGGCATCTCCCGAGAAGGTCAGTAGCGACCGGCGTAACGTTTGCCTTCGCGAGCTTCCGCGGCCCCTGAATTCAATCTTCCTCTAATACTGACAAATTCGCGCCTATCAACCACTTCTTCGTTGATTCTTTCTCAGATGACCTTGACACACTCCTTCACCATCCGGAATCTGACTCAAGGCGCTCTGAAGAGCGCGAGAGGCGAGCTACCCGCTCCCCGCTAGAAGGGGGGGCTTCAGCACAGCCTCCTGTACAACCTCTCCGATCTCCTCTATCACCTCGTCCGCCTCCAAGCTCTTTCATCGCAGGCGATATTCGGCCTTCACTAGCTGGCACAAGTGACGCCCGAGCTGGACGTCGGTCCTCCGGGAGCCCTTCGGACCACGCTGGTCCGAGTCGCGGTGCCATCGGCGCATCCACATTCAGCGATCCGAGCCTAAGTCCTCTGTCGCCTCCCCGTTCACCTGAAAGTCCTGAATCAATCCGAGTGAGCACAAATTTCGATCCAAATAGAAGCATAGACGTCATCTTACTCGTCATCTTTCAGCCCGAGCGTCGGAGCAGAGTGTATTCTCCTGTAGCTGGAGGTCAGCTGAAAATTTCGTTGCTCGTCTAGTAGCTCACAGATGCTAATACCTAGTACTTGCTTTAGGCGCAAGACCGCGCAGCAGAGCAAGCCGGCCCACCAGCAGAGCTGGCCGTCTCTCAATAGAGTCTCATGCCGAAGCCTTTGCCCCTGGCTCCTCCCAGCATATCTCCCCCATATCCCCATCCACCGCATCACCTTCAATACCAAGGCGGTCATCGATTATTGATCCGGCCTCTTTCTCACCGTTCGAACCAATCCCATCGCCCGACGAAGCGTCGTCAAGGAGACGTCACACTGTCACCGATCCTCCAGCGGGCTACTCGTCGTCGGGACCCAGCACGTCCCCGAGTACAAGCTCACGGCCGTCCACAGGGACGCATCGTCGGAGTTTGCAATCGTCTTTGCCCTCCCTTCCGGCACCATGGGCGGATTCCGAACGACAGTTGCCCCCGCTGCCGGGACCGTCGAGGTCCGAGACGCAGCATCGTCCGCGGTCCCGACAGTCGAGACAATCTGCCCATCCGTACTCCAGCGGTGCAACAATCCCCCCTCGACCTGCAACATCTCCTGCCCCATACCCTTCCCATCCGCCATCATCATTCCCTCGCCGGTTCGCCGAAGCATCTCCTGCAGATTCGCATGCCGCCTCTGCTTATGTAACTGGAGCACCTCCCGTAGCATCCACCTCGTCGACATCAACCAACCTCCCTCCCAGGTCCACGCCCGATACCCTCCATCCCTCTTTGCGTCGGCCCTGGACAGCAGACTCTGCAACAATATATTCGAGACGGTCAGGTGATGGCCCTCCCAGTCAGCCACCTCCTTTTGGCTCTTCAGAGCCTCCCCGACAGGCTGTCCCTGCCACATCCGCTGCCGGAACTGCTAGGTACGAATGTCCATATTGTCAAAAACGGTTCAACCGACCAAGTAGCCTCAAGGTGAGCATATGGTACTCCCTGCCTTCGCTTTCAATATGCTAAATGTATACTTGTCTCATAGATCCACGTGAATACCCACACTGGCGAGAAACGTACGTCAACTGAATAACTTTGCCTCCGCATCCCACATATACTGACGCGTGACTTGACGTAAACAGCGTTCCAATGCCCGTTCCCAGGTTGTGGACGCCGTTTCAGCGTGATGTCCAACATGAGGAGGCACTCTCGAGTTCACACGCAAGCGAAGGCGGAGGACGAGGTGGATGCAGATGCTGAGGGCGAACTCGATGCAGCAAGCGACACCCTGACGGAGCACGGAAGTGGGCGGCCAAGTCTCCAGCCCCTCCAAGCGTCCACTAGCTCGAGTAGTGGAGGCCCATCCATGGGTTCGTCATCGTCGCATCGGGCGTCGTCATCAACATCTCGTAGGTCGCGTCCTCCCGGTACTCCATCGAGACCTCCGCCCGCCTCGACTCACGCTTCTGGTTCCGGAGTGCAGGTGTCGAGTCCGTCTAGAACACCCCATCGGGCTATCCAGCCTGCCCCAGCATCGTCTCCGCCGACAGGTCGTGATCCAACTTTCCTAGTTCCGGCGGTGCCAGAGCCACTTGGCTTCAGTGCTCAGCGGCTGTATGACGACTCGCACGGGAGACCTCGTTCGCCGACCCCGCCGCCTCATCCACCTTTGCCTCTTATCCGTGTTACTCGTGCTTCCCTCAAACGTCAGCTATCGGATAGCTCCTCAAACAACGACGAACGCTCCGGCAAGCGGTCCAAACCGGAGGACAAATCGTAGTTCAAACCGGGTCCGATTTTTTTACCACTTCTTTCTATTCTTATTTCACTCCTTTGTTTTCATACCCACTCTTGTTTTTTTCCCTTGTGTTTTCCTTTTCTTTCTTCCATCTCATCAAGCCGACCTCATGCTTTTACTGGTCTAAATCGAAACAAGCAAACGCTTCAGCTCCTTTACTAGTACACGTCATGTTTTGTTCTTCCTTCCAACTGTAGCAGTAACATTCGGATACCCAGCTTAATTCCACCTCCCAAATCGATTTCTTTTTGTGAACATCCTACTCTTGCTTGTGGTTTGCCTCGATTGCCTGAGGTCTCTCAACGACCAAAGAAGGCAACTACCCCATCGAATGTGGTGACATGCTGTCCGGAGTTTTCTGCAGGGTCACCGGCGATACTCGGTGATCGAGTTCTCCGCAACCGGCGGAAACCCGTTGCTCGATTTAGGAAAGACGGAGAGCGAAGCGTTGGGAAATTTACAATCTTGCAGGGACGCTGATGATAAATCGAAGGTAAATGCAAGCGGGAGAGAAATGGGTACCGATCGTTGGGAGTTATCATCACAGCCAAGGTCGACCTCCATCACCATTCTTCACACCAGCAACAGGAACATGATCCGCTACTCCGATCTTGGGCATGTGTACTCATGGAGCGAACGACATGTTAGCATGAGGAAAAGCCCTAAGGCCACCGGAGGCCGCTTGGAGCAGCGCTGTCGGCTCTTCGGGCAGCCCGCCACTCAAGGTCAGCGAGGCTTCGAACCCCTGGTGCTGATCGAAGACACATACAGTTTTAAGTAAAAATGGTTTTATTAGGCTTCGAGTATCTAGTGGTCTGAACAACGAGGCTATGGGGTTCCCGTCGACTGCCTAGTAGCCTGACATGCTCCTTCGCCCGACTTGAGTCCGTCGACTCCAAAGGTCTTTCTCACTGTAGACACTAGAAGCTTCATGGATTTTAATTTGTAAAGCTACGCTGGTTGATCAACATTTGAGGTTCATCTGTCTAGATATCAGACGAGTCTCCCCTGCTTTGAAGCAAAACATGGCAACGGAAGCTCCCGAACCTACCGCATATCAGACCCAAGACCAGATCTAGACCAATGGCGTTGTTTCTTTAAACCGCAGGATGTACCATGGACACGAAGCTTTGAGGTCGACAGAGCACCGTTGAAATCCAGCCCCGACGTGTGAGCCTGGTCCTCGTTCGGACGGTTGCAACCCGCCCCCTCTCTTTCCGAGTCTAACCATTTATGTTGGTCTTCCGCCTATTTGCTAATTGGTGGCTGGTTATATTTCTTTGAAACGAGGAGGTCGGCCCGCCTGCTGGAAGGCACGCGAAGTGGCGTCCCAGTCAGGCGAGACCGCGGCTCGATTTCAAGAGATCAGTTATGACACTAGAACCTTGCGAGCGGACATGCTAGACCGTTCTACCAGACTCAAAATTCCATGCAGATATCCGTTGATATGTGCGACATATATACGCAACATGGGCGCACGGTGACCGGCACATTGAGACGCCACCGTTCGTTGGAGCCGAAGAAACCGACGTACGTCTTCATCCAAGTCTGTAACCACTATGCTCACCGAGGTCATGATAGCCTACGCTGATCATAGCCCGACGTTGAATAAGCTCTACTTGAGGTAATGAACGACGCTTTTTCCTGACCCCAGGAGTTGTCAGGGTGGATGAAATTATTAGAGCACAGCCATGTGAGCGAGGATGGCGCCTGACATGAAAGTGAAGAAGTACGCATTATGCTTCATCACACTTATCCCGTGCCCCGTGACCACAAAAGAGACCGGATCAACCCTCGATAAGCCATGCGGGAATGCTGGTTGGACGACACAAGGTCTCCGCTAACGGACTTCAGGTTCCCTTGCAAACGGGCACCTGTATTGAAGAGGGCCGACAATCCATTCGGATCATATTTCGCGGACTTCTCATCCCAATGTCCCTGTCTGAACCTAGTTTGGGTTGCTAGGCAGGTCCCCGTGAGCTTTGCTCGTAAAACGTAAGAGAGACTTTGTTTCCAAGAGGAAGAGACAAACTCAACATTCTTATTGTGAGATGAGTCGAGAGCTTGAACAGCCGGACAAACTATGACCACCTCTTACCGCCGAGCCTTGTTTGCACATGATTCAAAGACCTAAAACTCTCCCGCTGCACGGGTTCTGCACGAGATAACCTCACGATAAGCAATGCCTAGCGACTATCCTGTTCAGGAATTCCGGTTAGGCCATCCCTGTTCCGATGACCGAGGAATAACGGGACCGGGCATCGAGATCGTATAGACGTAAAAGTTGTGCTTAAGACAGAGACACCGCCCATTGGACCGGTAAACCTTCACGAACCTGCGCAACAGCTTGCGCAATTTTGCTTCCGCTTGTCCCAATTCGTCGCTAATCACCTAAATCGGCGTGAAAAGCGCTAGAATAGGACTGGTCCTGAGGTTGAGGCAGGTGTTGGAAGACCGATGGGAGACGAATCGGGCTTGCTCGATGCATAATCGGGGGTTAGTCCGCCGGGGCATGCTCATGCAACGAGGAGGGTAAATCCCACTCTGAGTCCGCATCTATCGGCAGAGAACGTTCGACAAAGCAAAGTCAGAAGGCTAGAGCACAGGTAGTGATAGACATGGTGACTGGTCGACTTCCATCAAGATCGGCGGTTTGGTCAAAGGCCATCAAATGACGTCAAATCGACGAAGCAGATCTTGCTCGGAGGCGAGCGAGGATATTGAGGTACGAGCGGCGACCAGATCGGTGAGAGTGAAAAGATCGATGTGGTATACAAGCTCCAAAAGATCCCCAAAGCGTGTAAGGGTTCGGGGGGACGGTCGTGTACGCCCCAGGAAAGGCAGTTTCGAAGCTCGTTTTGAGAAGCCACCAGCTGATGCCGGCCCACCCGCCTATCAATGACAAGTAAAACTACCAGCCGCGCAGGGATATCCCCTCGTAAAAAGTGAGATGCTGGGTCATTGTGCCAGGATATGGTAAAGTCGGCAGGGAGTGTTTCTCGCTTGCTTACTGGTACTGCCGGTTTCTTGGGGAGGAAGGCGAGTAAGCATCGCCTTGTGGGCGGTATCCCAACAAGGTGAAGGACTCTGGTGCTCCACATCTGTGATGGATACGATACTGGTGCATGTTGGGGTACAGGCCAGGCAGAGTCAGTATGCGAGAGACGTGAGCTGGAAAGTTCGCGGCTGGGGCTCGTACTTTTTGTTCGTAGGAACCACGTGAGCGCTCACCGCTCTGGACCCCGTCGCTACAACGTGTCACGATGCTTGCCATCAAACTGATTGCCATCGCTCCTGATCACGACGACCGACTCTATGTAGATCGCCGCTTGTCTCATCGATGGTCCAGCTTTTTCTGAACGAGGGATTTAGGCGGAATTTCTGCAGGAACACGCCTCATCGCGTTTCGGCTGTAAAGACCCCACATCACCAGCGCCTTAAGATTCTAGCGGCGTGGCTTGCTGAGCAGGCGATTGACTCGGTTTCTCTGGGTCCCGGGGGCTTTCACCTAGCTCCCGCCGCTTTGTGTTGGAGAACCTGCTGGTTACCTCCTGCCCGCATTGCTAGGTTCCCCGTCAGCCCGGTATCCACAATTCTGGACAGATCATGTACCCAAATCAAGCTCTCGGACCCTGGACCAGCTTGTGTCGCACCTTTCCCGCCTTGTTGGGGGTTTGACATCACGTCGTGCGGCGCTGATTATGTCTCGCCTTGGGTCTTCAAAAGGCTCATCCTTCTGCTATCAGATCCGCACTCCATTCTTCTCGCCACCCAAACCACATACCTACTAGTCCGGAACCCTCTCGCTACTAGACTTTAAAAAGAGATGGACTCAAGAGGCCAACCTTACGTTCAGCCCACCCACACCTCACCCCGGCGCTCCCCTGATCGCCAACAACAAAATTTCATCTCGCCTGGTTCATTCCACCAGTTCGACGACCCATCCCAGACCTCCTCCATCATCCCACAGCCCCTTCCACCCACCTCAAACTCCTGGCAGTCGCCGATGTCCTCAGTCCAGGTCACTCGGAGGAACTCAGATTTTAATCAATTTACGCCCAACATGCCTCAAGATCCCTCGTATGCTGTCTCTCCGCGCTCACTGAGTCCTCAACAAGTGTACCAGAACTCGCGTCATGGAGCTTCAGGCCTTCAGGAGTGGGATGGCTCGCAGGGACAGGCGATCGGAGGTATGGGCGTTCTTTTCGACTTCGAGATTGCAAGTGCTCACTGCTGACTGATGTGCACCGCTTAGGCCACCAACCTTTGGCAATGTCAGACGAAATGCCCTCGCAATACCGCTCACAGCAATACGGATCCTACGACTATCAGCCTTCCTACCAGTCGGAGCAGCAGTATCCACCATATGGCGTCGCTGCAGTCACCTCCACTCCTTCGTCTTCTAGTTCGTCTGGTTCTCCTCACGCCCATGAAGAGAAAGGCTACACCCTCCCTTCACTTCAGTACCCTCAGCCTGGCCAATACGCCCCAACAAATCCGGAGTACATTGCTCGAGAGAACTACATCACCCCTGCGGAAGTGGGCTCGAACTCGTACTCGGGCCAACAGGTTGGGCATGTTGGCGAATGGCGGGGTTCCAGCGGCCACTCGCAGCCCGTTTACTCCACCCAGGTCCCCATCGAACCCCCAACGTCTTTCCCCCTCCGTCAAGTCGTCTCACCGCCCTCAGGTGGATCATTTGATACCCCGTATGGCGCCTCTCGGAGGTCTCCTCCCGAACCCCCAAGTTCTTTCCGGTCCCCCTCTCCACCTCGAATCGCCCGCGAGCCGATCGATACTCGACCCAGGTCCGAGTCTATCACTTCGCGACGGCCTAGCGTCGATACTGTGACCGCCTCCGAGCAAGACTATTCGTCTGGAGGCCTGCCACCTCAAAAGCCCAAGCGGAGACGTGCCGACGCCCATCAGCTTCGCGTTCTCAACGAGGTTTATGCGCGGACAGCTTTCCCGAGTACCGAAGAGCGTATTGATCTCGGTCGACGTCTCGGAATGTCACCAAGACAGGTGCAGATTTGGTAAGTCTGATCTCAAGGCGCGCGCCTCCTACCAACCTTCGAGCACGCTTACCGACATTTCTCGTAATAACCAGGTTTCAGAATCGTCGACAGAACGCTAAAGCCGGGCGTGGACCTCCTCTCGGCACTCCGTCTGAATACCAACAGATTCCTCTTCACCATGGAACACCAAGCATCTACAGGGAGATCGTGAAGACTGAGCAGGGCGACATCGCTGAAACGCGCTATGGACAACCGACCAGCGCATACCCCGGCTCAAGGGCGATCGTGACGAAGCGAGAGTACGAATGAGTGCTCAACGACACGTCTTTCGTCTTGCCTCAAAAAATTCTTTACTCTCTTTGCTCGTTCCTTCTTGCACACTGGAACTCTAACATTCCCAGCTCCGCTACTACGTGTCTAGACTGCCATATTCTCTTGCATCTTGTCTCGTTCTCGCATGTTTGCATTAGCTCAAAAGTTGCTCATACAAGCCGCATTTTCTCTATTATTCTGCATGTTTATCATCCGCATGCCTCGGTGATTTGTTCAAGCTGTTGTATGGTAACAGACGGATGTCTAGAACTACGTCGTATCCTATATATGGCAATCTTTTTTCAATACTAGATACAAGATTCCAGACTTGGGTCCGAAACGCGAGGACGTGGGGGGACATGTCATGGTCGTAAAAAAAGAGCTAGAATACAGAAGAAACGAGACGGGACTAGCGGAACAAAAAGTCATTCGGGGGTAGTTGTGAAGCGGGGAATCAAAAGCCACGAGGACGGTCTGGACCTACGGCCTCGATTACAGCGACAGGGCTCGGCCGCGACCAATCGTTCCCCCTCTCCTGACGCCGTCTCTGCCACGATCGTGGCTAGACTCCTCAGGGTACAACGTATCAATGCGAGTATAATCCATCTTTCGAGGGCTTCGATGAGTGAACCCCTGGAAGGCCAAGGCCTTGCGCACACTCATGATATGATCGCCGTGCACTTTGTCCTTGAGCAATGGATCCCGGGTAGCATCGGGCGCGGCCCCGTTTGCCGGCGCTAAAGGCTGCGAGTATTCGGCATAGCGGGTTAAGGTTAACATTCGGGACGAAATGCGAATGTGCGCATGGACTCTACCTCAGCAGGGATGTCGTCGTCAAAGTGACGAGTGTCCTCTGGATTGCTAAGATTTGGTTTGTAAGGCGCAGCTTGACGGTGAATGTTGGTCCAGTCGATCCCTCTAAACCATGGGTGGGCCTAGAAGACCAGAAAAAACCCCCCCCAGTTCAAGGAACATCCCCCGGACAGCATGATTTCAGAAAAGTCAACATTTACCTTGATAAACTCCGCTCCATCCACACTTTTGCCTTTGCCGACATTCGGGAAGATAAACCCACTTCTCCGCTCCTGCATGATAAGCGAGTTAGGCCTTACGACCGACGACGAAGCTTCGGATCCAATCCGATCTTCCGGCTCGCAGAGTAAACGCTCCATCAGGTTAACGCCCTCCCGGGAAACGCGAGGTCTTGGAGGGAACTTCAAGGATGTTTTCCAGTTAAGGATCTTTTGGCGAGTAACATGTCTCTGTGAAGAGAAATTCTCTGACCAATCAGCGGGAAACGATCCAATTGGTCAAGGCGGAACGCACCGAGCTGCTCGTAAAAGGCGGGTAACTGCCCAAGCCACCAAGGGAGGAAGTCATTAGTCTACCGAGAATCTTCAATAACAAGCCCCGATTGCACTTACCCGTAAAGGCATTCAAACATGATGACGCCCAAGCTCCACCAATCGCACGAGAAGGTATATCCGTGACCTAACACGCGTAATAGTCAACACACGTGTTTGCAAGGAGGACGAGCTGCCACCTGCCTCGAATAACTTCCGGCGACACTGAAACAACGAAGGCGCAAAGCGAGATGTTAGCGGCCGTGGGCGAGAGACATTTTAGCTGCACCCACTGTAAGAGTTCGTGCCGCAACTGAGCGGGCCAAGGGTATTTAACAACAGCTTAGCGACCGGTCAAACGGAGCTCCAATTCAGAGCGTGAGACGTACACTGAATATGCCAGCTGCGTAAAAGTTAGCAGCAAGGTTAGAGCCGGGTTAGACCCAATGACAAGCTAGGGAGAAAGCGTACTTTCTTCCGGTTCTTCTCCCGCCAGGTAAAGATTCCGCCTTCACCATCCTGTCCTCCCATGATGCGCTCGATCTCTTTTGGCGCCAGTCTCTTGGTCTTTCTTCCGTCAGCGATGCCATTGGGATCATCAAGATCAATTCCATGCTTCTTGAGCAGCTCTTTGCGTTGTTGCTCGTAGTCTTTAGGTGAAAGCCAGCAATTTAAGAAGGCATTTCGTAAGGAGGAAGGTTGGTCTCCACATACAGCCTGTATCATGTGCCCAGTGGAGATCTGTCGCCAAACCAAAGTCACTGAGCTTGATGTGGCCTTCAGGGTCGAACAGGAAGTTCTGCAAGTGATCGTATGATCAGTTGCCGAAAGGCGAGGAGGTTACGCAAGATCTGAGCCCGAAACTCTTAGGCTTACATCGGGCTTGATGTCTCTGTGGATAAATCCTTGCTTGTGACAAGATTCGATTGCAAGAACCATCTGCAACAAACGGACCGGCCGCGTGACTCCCTAACCTAAACCGGCGGTGGCAAAGGAAAGCTTACCTCCGCAATGTAGAATCGGGCAAAGTTCTCCTCAAACACGTCTTTTTCGATAAGCAGGTTAAGCAGGTCGCCACCACCCATATACTCCAAAACCAGGTAAAGGTTATCCCTGTCTTGGAAACTGTAATGCATCCGAACTATCCATTCTGCGGCGTTTGAGGAAGAGACCAAGGCTGCCGATTTGAGGACCTCTCGTTCAGCCCGGACGTGCCCTTCCTGTCCTTTACGGAGCATGTCGGTCTTGCGGAGCTGCTTCATGGCGAAAAGACTCCCTGTTGACTTTTCTTTGACCAGTGAAACGACACCGAATGCACCTAACCGAGAGATCCAAGGACGGTTAGCCGATGATCGGTCCGCTGAGACCCATGCCCATTTACCGTGTCCGATGACTTTCAATTCCGTGAAAGCGCTGACGTCCACTCTTTTACGTTGCTCTCGCAGGTAATCTGTCTCGTTTCTCCTCCATTGCTCACGAACCTTGTCCCGCATCCCTTCAGGCATCCCCATATGATCCATCTCTCGCTCCATGGCAATCCTCCGACGTTCTCTCGAAGGCGGCTGCCTAAACAGGGGATAATACAGGTTCTCGAAGTAGATCCTAGCGGACGCGGCTTTCTCCAGCGTCGACAAGGACGGGTTGATCGGCTTGGGGTCGTCCTTGGATGGGACCATCGGAGGCTCAGATTCCGGGATTGCTTTCACGGTTCTCGACCGCTCCAAGGGTGAGAGTGTTGTCGGAGAGGTGCTGAGGGGTACCAACGTTGTCGGTGAACTGCTTAGAGGGAGTCCATCGACTGCCGCTTCCGAGTGCTCCGGTATAGGAGGTCCATGCTGCAGCCCAGACGGTAGGGCGTTCGGTCCGGCGCCTATAGGCCACGGGCCTCCACGAGGAGAAGGAAGACCTTCGATCCGTACAGGCGTTCCAGTAACGGGAGATTCAATGGTCGCCTTTGGGGTGTTGATAGTCGTTGCGGTCAGGGAACTCGGGGTGCTCATGCCATTCACGACACGCAACGGTGCAGGTCCAACGCGCTTGGTGCGGTCGTCTACGGTGGATTCGCCTGGTATGCTTACGAGTTGAGAAAGTGTAGGGTGCATGGCGCCGACGACTTCGGCGATCGCTCGAGCTTGGGCTTGCTGACGGACGTAATCCTTGATAGGACGAGCCCAACGCGGGTCTAAAAGTTGAGACGCTGAGCGTCCTGTGTTAACGAAGCGCTGCAAAACGTACCTCCGAGCTTGCCCATGCCAGATGGTCCCCAGCGGGTTAGGAGCTCCTCTGCTTGCTCGGCGGTAGAGGCATGGACGAGATGGCTGGATGACAGGGGAGAATTAGCGCTGAGAAAAGGAAGCGCAATACAATTTGCACGTACACGAATCCTGTTGGCTTTCCAATCATATCCTTACTGACGCGTCTTCCTTTCTTCGCCGGTGTAGACGTAGGGGAGGTCGCGGGCGGTGGTAGTTGACCGACAGGAACATTCGCAATCCGAGGGGGTGTCGCTGCCCGGATCTGCTCGTAAGGGGGACTGGCCACCAGGGGTTCCTCCCTATACGGACTTATCGCTCCGGTCCAAAACCTGGAGACGGTTTGCACCACCGGCGTAGACAGCGCGAGCAGGTCGTAGAAGCCTTTGTGGAGGATGGTGCCGCCGGGATAAGCACCTGGTTGATTCGAAGCGCCTGTCATGAGCAGACGTTGGCGCTCGTACTCTTCCCTGAGCTTCTGGTTGGATTCATCGCTGAGGTATGTCTGGGGCTGTCCGGGGTTTGACTTGAACCATGATGGAAGCTGGAAGTACGGTGATGGTTGAGAGTAGATGTCGGCAGAGGATATCGGTGTCAAGGGAGTACGACGAGTAAAGTACGAGCCGCTGGCTACTTGCTGCTCTGCCATTGCTAGCGGACGACGGTGAATGCAGGGGATAACAGAGGATGAGCGGGGGGTGACGGAATGCGAATCTGGACTGGCGCGTC
>WSUD01000549.1:0-13910 GCA_019633495.1 Tulasnella sp. 427 | reverse complement strand
CCGAAGTCCTTCAAATCCGTACCGACATTGGAGACAGAGCCGGAAGAGCCGACGCTCTTTGGGGTCTGGCTGCAGTCCACCACGCGCGAGGCGAGTATGATGAAGCAGCCAGGCTGTATTCTGAGGACCTTCAAATACGTACCGACAACGGAGGCAGAGCCGGAAGAGCCAGCGCTCTTTACGGTCTGGCTGAAGTCTACCGCGCCCGAGACGAGTACGATGAAGCTGAGAAGGCCTACTCCGAAGCCCTTCAAATCCGTACCGACATCGGAGACAGAGCTGGAAGAGCCGACGCTCTTTGGGGTCTGGCTGCAGTCCACCGCGCGCGAGGCGAGTATGATGAAGCAGCCAGGCTGTATTCTGAGGACCTTCAAATACGTACCGACATCGGAGACAGAGCCGGAAGAACCAGCGCTCTTTGGGGTCTGGCTGAAGTCCACCGCGCGCGTGACGAATATGATGAAGCTGTCAAGTTTCACACCGAAGTCCTTCAAATCCGTACCGACATTGGAGACAGAGCCGGAAGAGCCGACGCTCTTTGGGGTCTGGCTGAAGTACACCGCGCACGAACCGAGTATGATGAAGCAGCCAGGCTGTACTCCGAAGCCCTCCGAATCTATACCAACGTAGGAAACAGAGATGGAAGAGCCGACACTCTTTGGGGTCTGGCTGAAGTCCACCGCGCGCGAGATGAGTATGACGAAGCTTTCAAGAAATCCTCCGAGGCACTGCAGGTCTATACCGATATCGCTCACAAAGATGGAATATCCAAGGCTTCGAAGGGTCTCGCTGAGATCCAGCGCCTTCGGTCCGACAATGTATCCCAGGACCTAACCTCCTAGCCCCACCGCGATCTCCCAAAATTGACTACATCCCCCGACTCCTCTCATAGTAGAATCTATGCACAGCTTTGTAATATTCTTACTCGACTCTTTCTCGTTGTTCAAACAATTATACATTACCTATAGGGCGAATGGTGTGGAACGCATGTTTCCCTTCGACGGAGGCTTGCACGTATGGTCTATGTAAATTAACTCTTCCCAATAATTCTACCGCATCTACATCCCCACTTCCAGTCACTTTCTAGTAATTCAGTTTCCGTCCGCGCGATCGGCTCATTATAACTAAGCGGTCGGGTTGCAATATTATGGGTAAATCGGAAATCGACCCCCTAAACTCCCGCGGTTCCGGATCGAAAACGCGATTTCACTCCCGACCAGGTTCTTTCATTCCCTCCAGCGTATCTCGTTTTGCGCGCCAAGTCTCTCTCAAACCTCTGATCCACAGTGAAATTTGAAGCAATGCCTGCTCGAGGAACGCAAGCCTCCCAGGCCAGACGCGGCGGACCTTCACAGTCGCAAAGGCGGCGCGGCGGAGACTCGGACGACGAGGAAGAAGAGTACGGCCGGATGGACTACGAAGATGACCAGGAAGAAGAGGATCATGAAGTTGGCGCGTCGCAAGTCCAGTCCGGCTCCCAATCTCAAGCGAACGGAGGGGGTAAAAAGCGGGCGGTTGGTACGGGAGGGTTGGGCGCCGAGGTCAGATATCGTGCTGTGATGCCCAGAAAACGCATGCAACTCACGGAGGCGTGTTTTATTTTTCCAGGAAATCAAACGAAAGGCGAATGATCTCGTACGAATGGCTCTCTTTGAAGAGCCGCGGAGGCAAACTATCAAGCGGGCGGACATCATCAAGAAAGGTAATACCGACCGATTGCGTCTTTTACCTTGTGGAACCCCCGCTGAACGCGCCTTATCTTATTTTCAGTCATTCCTGACAACTCGAGGGGTTTTGGGATGGTCTTTGATCACGCGCAGCAGATCCTTCGAACCACCTTCGGCATGGAACTCGTCGAGCTCATGACGCGCTCGGATAGGGATGCCATCGGGGAGGAGAAGCTAGAAACCGGAAAGAAGAAAAGTACGTACTTTCAATGGATGATAAGAGTTTGCTCTGAACGTGTCTCGGCGCGTTTGTCAGGTCAAAGCTCGGGAACGTACATCCTCCGCAGCGCATTGGAACCTGACCTCATCCGGATCGCCAACAAGAAGAACGACAAGCTCTACGAAGCAGAAATCAAGAGTCTTCGTGCTCTAGGTGTAATAGGAGACGAGCAAGAAGGGGGAGATTACGAACGTCCGAGCGGCGCTATTCTCGCTTGGAGATCTGTCGAGCCAGTGGCGTTGACGGGCATTTTGCATCTCGTCCTTTGCTTGATTCTTGCCAACGGCCGTCTTCTTCCCGAACGTGAGTGACTGTTGCCCTTTCTTGTTACGCTGGATTTTGACCAGCGGTCAACGTGTGTAGCGCAACTGAAGCGCCAACTGAAGTCCTTTCATCTGTATTTCAATTCCAAACTCCCGTCGCCAACGTACTCTTCTCAGGACGAAAAGACTCTGTTCGAGCATCTTAGCGACATGATCAAGCAGAGCTACCTTGACCGTGTCCGAGTTCAGGTGCCGGGTGGGACTACTGTCCAAGGCGGGGCGCGGCGCAAGTCGAGGAAGGCAGCGGACGAGGATGAAGAAGGACTATTCGAGTGGAGGTGGGGCTCACGTGCTCACGCCGAGATCGGAGAGCAGAACGTCGCGGAATTCATTTGTGAATTCATGCAACGAACGTGGCTGGATGAGCAAAAGCAGTTGCTGGGAGAGGACGAGGGCGATGAGCAGCCTACAACCAGTCGGAGAGGCAAGAATACTCGTAATACCAAAAGTCGTGTTGAGAAGGAGGCTGAGCTGGAGGAGAAGGCCGACAAGTACGGCGAGAGGCTGTTGAAAGACGTAACACGGGTGGCTGGCTCTGAGTTGACGAAGGTTTAAGGATTTGGGGAAGTCTTAAAGTATTGATGTTCGAGGTTTCTATTCCTTTCTACGTTTCTTTGAGTTAATCATAACGTTTAGTAATGTACGGCTTCTTCGTGCTGTGGGTGGTAAGCCCGGGGATTGGGGTGCTAAGGCGGGGGCGGCGGGGAACGTGACTGGAGTTTCCGGAGCTTGGGGATGGCACGTGTTCAGGTGGGCTCAACAAAAGGGCTCTCCTTCGTTCGTCACCTCCAGCGATTTCTGCAAGCACTCTCCCTCTCCACTTTCCCATCACCACATATCTCGAACCATCTATTTGAATCATATTCATTACGACCTTCATTATGAAGTCCTTGCAGCGTTCTCGGATCCTGCTCTCTGACGGTGCCAACGCCTCCAGGAAAGCTCTGAAAAGTCGGCAGCGGCGCACAATCACCTCATCCGCGTCCAAAGTGACTCTAGGCATCAGGAAAGAGGATCCAGGAAGGCTTTGGGAGCGAAGATGTAAGTGCCGAAAGTAGATAAAGAGTGAGCTTTAGGTGTTGACATTGCGATGCTCGGCGTAGGCCCGGTCACTCCGGACACCGTTCACGAACTCGTCAGAGACGGCGTGGACGTATTGGTTCAGCCTTGTGAGCGGAGAGTTTGGTCCAATGATGAGTTTGTGAAGGTGCGTAACGTGCTTAACCTGCAACCGTGCCCTCGAGAATCAGCCGTTGAGCCATACGATTGCTGTGCGTCTTGTAGGCTGGTGCGCAAATCCACCCCACTCTTGAACCAGCAAACATCGTCATTGGGATAAAGGAGACCCCATTGTCAGAGCTTGATCGGCTAAAGACTCCAGTCAATGGTCGCGAACGAACTCATGTCATGTTCTCGCATACTGCCAAGGGGCAGCTTTACAACATGCCGTTGCTTTCGCGGTTTGTCGCCGAGGATGGCCAAAGCGCGCAGTCGTCCAAACACTTACCACGTCTGGTGGATTATGAACTTCTCACTGGAGCAGACGGGAAGCGTGTCGTTGGTTTTGGATGGTTCGCCGGCGGTGAGTCTCGACAAAAGACAACGTTCGAGGGACACGCCTCTGAATAGATCTCTTTTGGTAATACAGCTGCCGGTCTCGTGGAAGGTTTGATCGCTTCCGCATTGGACTTCTTATCACTCGGAGTGTCTTCGCCTTTCTTGGTAAGCCTCTCAATAAGCCTCCCACTTATTCAAATCCGCGAACATCTAACAAATGTCTTTTGTACGCAGTACCTGCCACGTCCTTACTCACACCCCAGTCTGAACGATATGCGGCGTTCGCTGCGCTCCGTCGGAGAAATCATCTCTACCAAAGGGATGCCAAAGTCCACTGGACCTTTCGTGATCGCAGTGACAGGGTAAGCTCCGTCCGTGCACGCCTTCGCGAGATAAGCAAAAGGCGGACTTCTCACTGTTTTCCCTTCCCAGGAATGGAAACGTGGCTACCGGAGCCCTGGACTTACTTAAGGAACTCCCAACGTGCTTCGTTAAAGCTCAGGACCTGCCTGGCCTGGTATCCGACCCCGGTGCGTCTGTTAAGGGTCCCTCCGCGTGAACCCTGTCGTGCTTATCAGTGTGCCTCCCCCGCTAGCCACGGATCTTCGCAAAGTGGGTCTTCAGCAGCTATGGAGTGACGCCTTGTGCTGAATTGGGATGTTAGGTCTACGTTGTTCATGTTCCCTCTTCCGCCTACCTCTCGAAGAAACAAGGCAGCAATGCATTCGATCGCGAGGATTACTACGCCAACCCCGACAGCTACGAGAGCCATTTCCACGAGAGGGTCTGCCACTTTGGTAATTTTTTGTCTTAAGAATGGATCTAATATTTCTTTTTTTTTAAATGTAGATTGCACCGTACACCACGGTTCTGATCAACGGTACAGGCTGGGCACTTGGCTGCCCACGGATTCTCCCAACTTCCGCCCTTCCGGAGACAATCAAACTAGCTCGCAACGTCGGTAGAAGCCGATTTAGAACCATTGCTGATATCAGCTGCGACATCAACGGTGGAATTGAGTTCGTCGGACGGCCTTGTACCATCGACGACCCGTTCTTCTACTGCGACGCTTCCGGCAAAGAAGTCCCCGCCGCTCACGCCGTCCAAGACGACGTCGTGCAGATCATGTCGATCGACATTCTACCTTCGGAGCTACCTCTGGATGCATCCCAGCACTTCAGCAAAGCCCTTGACCCGTACCTCCGCTCTTTGGTAAGGATGTACCAAGGTGTTTCGCCGAGGGAGGAGGATCGGGCCGCGATGAATGCTGTAGATCGAGCGACGATTGCGCGTAGCGGAAAGCTTCTCCCAAAGCATGCATGGCTTGGAGAACTCTCGAAACAAAGCGCGTCTCCGGCTTCGGCTGTCGCTCCTACTTCGGAAACGGACCGAACGGATTTGGACGTGCGTGTTGATCTTGGCGGCTTAGACACGACTACCAAAGGGAAAGCCTACTATGCCCCCTCGGCGTCGGTTGGTGCCCTTCCAAAGAAGAACAGGGCTTTACTGCTTGGGTCCGGAATGGTTGCTAAACCGGCAGTAGACGAATTGCTTTCGAGAGGCGATGTAGAGTTGGTCATTGGTGCGTCGTGCGATGGTCAAGGTCGCGTTTGCTGCTCCTAATCGGTTTCCCATTTCCAGCGAGTAACAACCTTGCCGAGGCGGAAGAGCTCGCTCGGTATCACGATACACAGGTCTGCAAGGCTGTCAGACTGGATGCTAGCGACAAGAACATGATGAATCAGCTAGTCTCTGCCGCAGACATTGTCGTTAGGTGCGAGCGATCGACCTTGGCGGGACTCTGCTCCAGCCCGGACGCTGAACCTTTCTCTCCCCCAGTCTCCTCCCAGCCCCACTCCACCCACCTGTGGCAGAGTTGTGCATCGAGTACCGAAAGCACCTTGTGACCGCTTCGTACATCTCGCCTGCGATGGAGTCACTGGATTCAAGGTCCGTTCCCTTTGAACCTCGTCATCTGACTAATTTCCAACCAGCTGACGGGAGGTCCCCGTCTCTTCTCACACAGGGCCAAGTCATCCGACGTCTTGCTCTTGAACGAGATTGGTCTAGACCCGGGCATCGATCATTGCAGTGCAGTCGACTTGCGTGATAGGATCGAGCGGGAGGGTCATAAGATCGTGTCTTTCGCGTCGTGGTGCGGAGGGTTACCCGCGCCCGAGCACAGTGATGTGAGTTCTTGTTAGACCTTATACTGATAATTTACCTGACGAGTCGGATGCTGTAGGTGCCGCTTGGGATGAAGTTCTCTTGGAGCCCCAGGGGACTGTTGAGCGCGGCCTTGAACGACGCGCGATTCAAGCAGGATGGAAAGGCAAGGGCATACTCTGCCCGATAAGTGTCGTTTACTCATCCGGCTTTTCTAGATCCACAACATTCCTGGTCAAACCCTTCTGTCATCCCATTTCCCGTCGGTTCCGCTTGTGAGAGGATTGGCACTCGAAGGGCTTGCAAACCGTGATAGTCTGCCGTACGCAGAGACGTATGGTCTTGGGTCTGTCGATTCGATGTGGAACGTGTTCAGAGGAACTCTGAGGTGGGTAGATTGAAAGGAGTCCGGGTTGGATTGTGGGCTGATTGTTTTGCACAGATATCAAGGTTTCGCTCGAATACTGGATGTGTTCCGCGAAATCGGTCTTCTTTCGACATCACCTAAGGATGCTGTTTTGCTGAACTCATCCCTCGGAGGGTGGCAGTCTTTGGTTGCGTCGTCTCTTGTTAGACGGCTCGGCGACGAACGAGTGACCGGCGACGTCCAGGGTATGCTCAGGGCGGTTGTTAGCAGAGAGAGGGCCGAAGAAACCTGGAATGTACTTGAAGAGTAAGTGATGCTCAGCTTTTCGACAAGGCTTTCCTTAAGACTAACTTTAACGGTCCACCATAAGGTTGTCGATGGTACCCGGTTCTTGTACGAGTGACCTACCTCCGCTACCTTCGACAACCAGTCCAGTCGCACCCCTTGATCTCCTGACCACCTTGCTTGCGCACAAGCTGAGGTACAAGGCAGATGAGCGAGACATGGTGGCTCTCTCACACGAGATCATCTCTGTCCCAAAGTCGTCGAGCGCGAACCGAGCCGTTGATCCGCTCACCATTCATGGTGCGAAGAAGCACACGTCCACGCTCCTGACTTACGGAACGCCATCCATCCTCGGTGCTTCTGCTATGGCGAGGACTGTGGGCTTGCCATTAGCCATTGCCGCTCTTAAAGTGCTAGATGGAAAGGTCGCGGTGAGAGGGGTCAAAGGGCCAGGAGATTGTGGACGACCGCTGTGGGGTGGTGTGCTGGAAGGATTGGAGGAAAGGGGTATTACGATGAAAGAATCCGTTCGACTACTCTCGGCGCGGAGTGATCCTTGGAAACTGCAGGATGAAATGAAGGGACAGCCCTTTGCCCAGGGAGGCGAAGGAACGGATCGGCTGACTTTTGACCGAATGGACCGGGAGCCGACGAACCGCTCCGCGTTCAAGTGAGCGGTGGCAAAGCATTCTAGTCGCCACCATCCCAATACTTTGTAGTAATTTTTGACACAATATAGCTCCCGTTTGGGTAATTGCAATGACTAACACTTCCCGCGATCCCCGGTTCAGTATACGCCGACCCCCGGCACGTGATGTAATGAGCTGAATATAAGGAGAGCAACCAGCCGTTGTCCAATCCGAAGTCACCTCCACGCGGCAAGGCCATCACGAACATCGCGACCAACTACCTCGATATCTCTTAAGCCATGTGTCGTCCAGTCACTTGTCAAACTTGCGCAAAGACCACTTGGTATGTGAGTAAACTGTTTCATGGCTCAATCTTCCTTAGGTGCCCCCAGCTTCGATGCTGAATGCTATTCGAACTTTTATAGGGCTGTGGACTACATGCTGATCAGGTACCCTACAAGACAATAGCTTGCCCGTTTTAACACTCATATGGATTCGGTCCTAGGTGATGGCTGCGATTCCGGAGGCAAACCGATGCCCTGGTCACGGCGAACCCCGTGAAGACCACTTATACGCGCCATTCAGATGCACGATAATGTGACGCACGAGTGCTAGCGAGATTACGATTTATTTTTCTCTTCTGAGTCTGGTTTATCGACCTTGCGTGGTGCCAATTGCCCGTCACTCTTAGAATTGATCGCATCAGCGACTCGAACACACTGAAATCTATATACACGAAAGGAACGCGATAAAAAAGGAAAGGAGAGCTAAACAAATCAAAGCCACTAAAGTAAATATGATACATCAAAGACCAGTCTCTAATGAGGTACTATAGATAGATGGAGGGGCTGCCAAGAAACAAACGAACGAAGTAAGGAGGGATAGGAAGGTAAAGGAAGGTAAACAGATAGGAGGGGGAAGAGAGCGAGTAGATCAACGAGAGGAGCGTATGTATCCAAGAAAAGCAAATTTTGAAAAACACAGTGTAAGACACAAGAGGTATTGTCGGATCGAACGAGATTCAACCCCGATCAGATCCATCGAGCGCCTCCAGCGCTGGTCGGTGTAGGTGTATAGACTCGAGGAGTCCTGGGAGACAAGTTTGGAGAGTTGGGTCCAGTCATCGGTCGCTGAGGTACGCTGAGCATGCTGGGTGCGGGAGGTCGAGCGAAACCGTTACCGCGTCCCTTGGGCGGGAGAGCCACTTCCGCATCATCCACCGCGATCCGCTCGAGCAGCTTAGCGGACTTGGAAGCGGGTCCTCCAAGTCTCGCAGCGATAACGTCGAAACCCTTCCCGCTCCCCGGACGGTCTTCTTCATCCTCATCCTCATCGTCGTCGTCGAGGTCCAAGCCCTTGAAGTCGTCGTCCGACACGTCCTCCACGGTCGAGTACACGGACTTGGCGGGGATCCCGGTCGCGCGCGGGCTCCTGTCGAAGCGGAGAGACGAGCTCGGCGCGAGGGTAGTAGCGTACGTCTGTTGGGGGCGGTTGATGGTGAACGACGCCGAGGGTCGGAGGGCTGGGTGCTGAGGGCGCCCAACGAGAGGAGGACTGGCTATCCTTGATCCCGGTCGATGAGGCGAAGGGTTGAGGGGCAGCGTCGGCGGGAGTGGGGAAGGTCCACGCGAATACACGCCAGGTCGAGCAGGCGTCATCGGGCTCGGACTGGGCATGTACATCTCCCCCCTCGACACGTCGTTGAAATTCCGAGGTCGAGTCCTGTGACTTTCGTTCGACGACCGCGTACTGCTCGTCGTAGCCCACCCTTCGCTCTCCCCGGACCGCACGCTGTCCTCGCTCTGTCGGCCACGAACCTCGGCGTCGAAATCACCGCCGACTTCAGCGTGGAACGACCGCACGCGCTCGGTCCTCTGGCGAGTACTCATTCTGGACGGCGTGCGCTTCAATGAGGGTAACGGCGAAACGTCTCGACTGCCACTCGGACGCACGGGGAACGGGCTCGTCCGACCTCGCTGCGTACCGGACGCAGTAGACCCATTCGAGTCGTCCCGAGAATGAGACCGCGCTTGCAAGGGTTGCGGTGGCTGCTGCTGCTGTTGAGGAATCCCATTGGGCTCACGGCCCCGCAGAGATTTCATCGACGAGATCCTCGTCAAAGCAGATTGAGGCGGGTTCCACGTCGAGGGCGGTGGGGTCACTCCCCTAACGGTCTCGGTGTTTCCTCCGGGTCTCGGGCGGAGATGACTGGGGGTAACTCGACCGGTGGGTTGAGGACTTGTCCCGGGTCTCGGAGAAGCTGGCATTCCGTTCGGTGAAGGGACGCCCAAGGTCGACCCAGTGCGACTCATCGCGGCCGACGCCGTCGCCCTCGCACGTGCTTCAGGAGTCGTTGCCGCTCTTCCAACCACGCTCGGCCGGGGTATCGGCTGACTGAATTCCGTCGCGGGAGGCTGGAAAGCGGTAACCGTAGACGTCGGAGTGGGTACGATGTACTCTCCCGACGGCGAGTTCGGGTTTGACTGGCCAGGCGTCCGATCTGCTATCCGAGTTCGCGTGCCGTGTTCGCCGTCCGAGTCTTCGTCCTCGAACCAATCCGACTGTCTGGGCGAGGGCATGGCCGCCAACACCGCCTTGGCAGCTGTGGGAGTGACGATACCCGATTGCGGGCGTTCATCCACAGAGGGAGCGAGCGATGCGTTATCGGGTGTTGGTGTAGGAGGAAGCGGGGACGTCGGTGGGGGTTTCAAAGGGGAAGGGAGACTGGGACTGGCGGTCGACCTCCTGAACCGCGAGCCTGGGGATCGCATGGGAGACGATGGCGACAGGCGCTGGATCGGGGTGGTTCCCGGCAAGGCGGGGGCGAGGTTGTTGAGTGTGAGAGAAAGAGCTGGCTTCGACGACCGCGTCGACTTGGTCGATGGACGGCGCTCGATGATGACGGGAATGGCTGGGACAGGTTCGGAGTCGGAAGCCGATGCACCATGCCTTTCCTCCGGTTGGGCGTCATACGGAAGGCCGATTGGAGTATCATCATCGCTGTCCGTGTCGACCTCTTCAAAGTCCGTCGTCTCCGCTCCGGCTGCTCCTTCCTCCCTAATCGCATCGATCAATCCACCGATGCTCATCCTGCTCTCCGCCGCAGCGGAAGGCTTGGCATTGTTTCCTCCCAACGCGCTCGTCTTGCGTTTATGCGAAGGAACTCTCCTCACACCCGCGGCGCCTCTCACCGAGGTCCTTCGAGAAGCAGACGCCTTCCTCGCCACTCTGCTGCGACCACCACTCGCGTGAGACGCACCGCCGCCGGGAACCATGATCCCTCGATCCTTGTTGGCCCAGAACCCAGAGGTCCGAACTTTAGGGTGCGGACGATCCATGACGGATTTCAAGCGAGGAATCGGCTGGGAAGCAACGGCGGGAATCTCCGCGGTTGGCGCCGGTGCTGGCGAATGCTGCTGTTGGTCGACGACGACACCAGGTTTGATGACCCTGGCGTAATACGCTGCGATCGCGTCCTTGGTCGCGACGGACTCGGCGGCGGTCGCTGCGACGAGCGAGAATTCGGCGGAAAGCGCGGAGAGCAAGTCGGCGGATTTGCGGTTGCTGAGCGGGTCCAGCTGGAGTTGAGGTAAGCCTCCCTCGTTCACTTTGACGACAGTGACGCCTCCGGGTCGCTTGACGTCCTTCTGCTGACCGTCTCTGCCTCGACGTTGCGCCGCATCGCCTTCACCCTGGGTGATTACAGCGCGTGCGTCCTTTCCGCTGCGTTCCTCGGTCTCGTCGCTGTTCCGTTGTCCCTTTCGGTTCGCTCGCGACTTCGACCTCGAGCGGTCTCGTAGGCGACCGAAAAAGCCCTTGGACTCCTTTTCGTGGTCGGATGGCGGCGGGGTCGGTTCGTGTTGGAGGAAGGAATACGAGGGAATGGGCGCTCCTTCAGGATTAGAGTTGGCCAGGTCCTTCTCACCCGATCCCTTCTTGTCTCCTCGACCCACCTTCTTGAGTAATTTGGTATGGGCTCTCTTCGCCGGTTGCAAAGGAAGGACGAACGGCGACGAGTGCAAGACTGGTCCCGAAGGTGACGTATTGCTTTTTAGCTCGAGCTTATCAGGTAATACGGCCCGCGGTGTTGTTTCATTGCGGGGCGGGGGATGACGAGAGGAAGCGTACTGCTGCTGAAAAGAAGGGGTCCAAATTTCCGATTGGTATTACCGGTGTGAGAGTGGTTGGGTGGCTGGCTGGTGGAGGCTGCTTACCGTGAAGCTTCCTTGAGACGAGTTGCTCGTGATGTAGGTGAGAGTGTTGGCGGTTGAGCTGTGTGAGAGCTCTGAGTCGGGCGAGGAAATCCATGGCTCGTGAGCTGTCGACGAAGAGGGGACTGCGAACGCTGGCGCGCTAATTGTCTGTCGAGTCAAAGAGTCAGCACTCCGCACCACTCCTCAGACAATCGCTCGCTGCCCACCTTGTCTTCTGCGACTTCTGGCACGTCGTCGAGCCAGTTTGAGAGACTTGGGTCAACGAGGCCGATCTCCAGAGCGGCGTCGAAGACGGAGTTGCGAAGATAGCTGGATGAGGTCTGGTGCGATGCCATCCTGCAAAGGTTTTGAGTGAAATGAACGGGGTAGATAGCGAACGGGGTGTGCAAAAGGTCGAATGGGTGCTGGGGATGCTGCAGTCGAGAATGAAACGAAAGTTTGGGAGGCTAATTGCGCTTGATGACCAGCATGTAACGGTGTAGTCAAAAGTTGGATGAGCGTGGAGAGAAAGTGGGTGCGAAAAGATCCAGCCTGGCCGGGGCGGAGTAACCTGTCGATGGAGGTGTGGAAAGGTGCGCTGGAGGAAGAGAGAGAAAGAGAAGCGAATTTGGTTGGGGTCGGCTTCGGCGGGTGTTTGGCAGCGTCTATTCGGTGTTTGTGGCGGGGAACTGCGCAAAAACGCTGTCTCCGTGGCAACGCTATTTCCTCTGCCGTTGGCTGGATGCTGTTCAACGACCTTGGGGGTTAAGAGAACGAGAGCAAAAAGAGAGAATGAGAGAAGAGTCGCTGGGACTGAGCTGATGGAAATGGTAAGATGAAGCGAACGGTCCAATCTCAAAACGTCCAATTCCGATCCGCTGTCTGGGAAACCATCAGGGGTCACTCAGCGCTCGCTTCGTAGGCCGCCGGACCATTGGTCCGTCCGATACAAACTTCCTTCCCAGTCAAGGAAAAGCATAAAACCAAGCATCTTCAAGGGCCGTCCACATTTGGCGATTCTATATAGCCTTTTATGTCCTATATGTCAATTTAGCTTTCCGACCTCCCCCGCCCCAGAGTCTATGATTTGTCAAATGTCTTTAGGCTCCTCCACCTCGCCGTGCGCTTCTCGTCCAGATGCTTCGTTCGAATTCGTCTTGCTCGTCGCGCAAGTCGGTGTCGACTTTACTGCATGCATCGCCCGACGGCTTCGCCAGCGACCCTCTCGGGAGCCTTTTTGCTCCGGCCCTAGAGTGACGGTTGGAGCCCTCGGAGGCAGCCGAAGTCCTGGACAACTAGCGTTGGCCCAACTTTGCTGGCATCGTTGGCGTTCGTCTCCGATACTTCACTTGGAGTTATCAGACCGATTATCGGCGTTGAGCCATCTTTGTCTCTTCCGCTGTTGGGGTGGGAGGTCGCACCGCCGCCACGCGAACGGTCATTGCCGTAGGCGGTGTCCTCCGTGACAGCACCACCTTTGCAATTTGCCAGCGGGTGGGACTGTGTCGGATGTACACAATACAGTACCTTTTTTCTGGCGGGGAGATAGCGGGCGAGGACGAGGCGAGGACAATCTGGCTGGAGAAGTTCTCGGAACCTTTAGTGGCTGGACGGAAAACGATCTCACTCCTTCTGCTGATGGACGTTGACTATTCCGTATCCGGTCCTACGAGAAAGACCTAGCACACATCACGCAGGCAGCGAACCATGGTTGTCATTCTCATATGACCTTAGAGTTACAAAAGGGAAGTATCGTTGTAACGAATCCGTGCGTTCACGGTCTAGCCACTCTCTTTCCGAGTGTTGCCGGGGTCCACCACGAGGAGGCCCGCGATCCGTCTTCGAACCTCAAGAAAAAAAGTAAAGAAGGAAAGAAAAAGAAGGAAAAGGCCGGCCGGCAAAAAAAAAAGAAATAAAAAACGAAGAAAAAGGAAAAGAACGAAAAAATGAAAAAAATTAAATAAAGAATAACAAAGAACGACGAAGAAGAGAACAGACACACCCATCACACCACCACCACCACCACTACCATTACTCAACCTATCAGCAGTGTTACCGACCCAATAGCCGCGTACCCATACCTACGCACGTGTAGGTGCGCAGGGTTTTCGGAGAGGACTTCTCGGCATCGGCACCGCAGTGTAGTTGAACGAAAGCTTCACGCGAAGATCCAACCGAGAAAGAAGAACCGAAAAGAAAGAACTGTCCCCGCTTCCGCTTTGACAAAGCAACGCGATACCCTCTCAGGACCCCGGCCTGCGTTGGAAAACAGAGGGGACATTACGCGGAGGTCAGTCTCACAGTTGCCGGGAAGACTGGGGGTTCAGGTCGTTGGAACCTCGCGCGCGCTGAGAGAATCGGATAAGACGTTTATCGCAGGGCCGGCCTTGAACCCTCACAACCTGCTCGCGTCCGGGTAAGACGAAGACGGCGAGACGGATTG
>WSUD01000547.1:0-13928 GCA_019633495.1 Tulasnella sp. 427 | reverse complement strand
TTGGCGGGCTTTCCAGCGTACCGTTCGTCGTGGATGTAGATTTGACCGAATGGCTTTGGTGGCCGGCTCTTCCAGATAACGTCGATGAGGTTGAGTCGAGGGAACTTGAGCCGAGACCCGTTCCCTTGGAGGGCGGTCGTAAGTTGGGAGGCCGTTTCTGCCGGAGAAAAAGGAGGTCAGTTCTCGCTTCGATGCGGAGCTAGCCAGGACAGTAGAGGGAGGGAATTATGCTGCCTGCTAGAACAACGATGGTCTGCGATCGGACTAGCCCGCCTGCGCTTTCCGGGGTACGCGGCCGTCTCCCAGGAGGTTACGGCGCGTAAACCAGGCATTAGGGCAGTGACACCGCCACCCAAGCGCTTCGGGACAGCAATGATTACCAAATGGGTAGGACTTACCGTGTGCAATCAAGCGCGAGTCTACGCCGACGATGATGCCCTTTGGTCGGTCGCTGAGCCATTGTACCCAGTCACGACCGTCTTGACCGGGCGAGCCGACCTTGCGAATCTTCCAGTTTTGGTCGAGCTGCTTGTCGGCCTGGTTGTGATAGCGGGAATCGACGAATAAGAGGGCTTCCGATTGTGAAATGACGGCGGTTCCTTGTGAACCGGTGAATCTAAGAATGTGAAAGGGGTGGCGGTCAGCGATTGGAGCGTGAACGGAAAGAACGAGAGAAGCGTACCCCGAGATGAATTCTCTTCTCTTGTCTGGTGCGGCGACGTATTCGCTTTGATGGGCGTCCTCAGAGGGGACGATGCTGATGAAGGGTCAGACATGAGAATTCCCGAAGTGTCAAAGCGCTTCCGCAGCTACGAGGTACTCACTAATAGTCTAATGGTTCTGGCTCAGCCTTCATAGCCTGTCGTAATTCCATGAGTCGCTGAGTGGTTTCTGTTCGAATGACATTGGTGCTGGCGTCGAGTTGTTTGCCATTTAATACGCCGAGTGTGTGTACTGAGAGGTATCCACCGTCTGCGACGACTTTTCCGAAGCCGAGTTGGTTGTAAGCGTTTGGAGAAATGCGGCCCGAGTATGGGATGGAGTCTACAGTGCCAGCTGTAGTATGGAGAGATGACTGTGATGGCGAGGTTGGGAGTTCCGTGCGTGGAGTGGAGAGGACGAGGGAGGTGGATGAGAGCGACTCTTGAGATGCAATGGTGTTGTGCGAGTCGGTGCTTGTCTTGCGGAAGAATGGGAGACCGAGGGGAGCCATTTTGTGGTGAGTATTACGAGTGTCGAGAGATAGTACTAGTTGGAAGACGACGAAGACAACGGTGAGGATGGGAAGAGGCAGGGGGAGGGGAGGTGCGGGAAGGGAAGGGGCAGGTCTATGGTTGTGGTGAGAAATGAGAAGTTGTAGTCCGCTACACAATTTGCTTGTGCAGGCTTGCGTCAACCCTTCCGCAACGAGGCCACGCACCAGATGAGCCACCACCTCACACCACCACAGGTCTAAAAACGACCAGAATGACCTCGACTATGGCTCTCCATCAATGAACCTTCCAACAAACCACACAGAACTCGATCCAACGACCCATGATTGGGGTCTGTGTCCTCCGATGCCCATCGAAAGACCCATGCCCTATCACTCGAAGCATTCTTTTGAGATGAGAAGCCCGTCGAATACCCAGTTCACCCTCAATAATCACCGCGGCACGCACTCCGGAACCTATCGGATATGATTATCAGATCAATTCCTGAGCCGTCCGCCGGCTTGCCTCAATCCCAGAGTTGGAACGTTGTCGGAAATGCCAGTCCCAACGAGAACGAACTCGGAACTATGTAGAGCTTTCCGTAGATTAGCCGGTCTGCTCTGTTAACGGAGAACAATAAGCATGAGGTGCAGTGGAAAAGACGAGGACCGCGGGGAAAGCACCGCCATGAGGCGCTTAGCCGAGCCCCTGAGGACGAATAAGCGACTGGGTAAGAGCGATAAGATGCTTGGGTGGTTTTAGGCTGAAAGCCCCTTTTCCACCCGAATCAGCTAGTGACACTGGTTCAGCGAATGTGTCTCTTTGCTCGATCAAGCACAATCGCCAGGGTGGCTTCAGGGGTGAGCGGGCCACCCGATCCTCTCGGCGGACATCTGCTTTCAGCGAATCGCTTCGAGCGTTGTCCAAAAAGCGACAGGCAGATGAGCACCACTCGCTTCGAAGGAATTTAAAACTGATTTTCTGTGATTTCCGAGTCGTAGGTCCTCGGGTAATTTGGAATGCGCGAAAGTCCGGACCGTGGAGCGGAAGTCTCTAGGAGACGCTCGGTGTTCGTTGTTGTCGACCGTGTCGACCGTGTCGACTTCAGCGACAGGAAGAACGCATACATCGGTGAGAAAGCGACATTGAGAAATCGGTCGTTTATGACGCCACGAGGAGGTTGGCCTCTGGAGTGACGTCGTCGACTTCATTCCGGTTTCACCGACGTCGGGCGACGTCACAGGGCCTGTGGTTCCAACGATTCCCGACGAGCCCTCACTTCCTCGACGTCCGTCCTCTTTTCATTGAACGCGGGGTGTCATGTAACCAAATTAGGTAGTATCTGGCCTTTATGCGGGCAACGGACGTATCGGTCGTTAGTCCTCCCGTTTCCTGATCCACGCGAACGCCACGCTCCTGCCGCGAGGCATCACGGAGAGATCCAGACCACTGCAGGGCCATCTCCATGCGCGGCTCTCATTTAGCATGGGACTCCTCATTCGGAGCTTGAAGGTTAAACTCTCTGCTTTCACTTGACGCAGTGCGCGACGGATGTAGGTCCGATCTGCTTGGCACCGCAAACCATTGCAATCTCTCGCAGCTGCGTCGAAGACTAGTCAAAAGCTGAGCACGATCAATGCCCACAGGAAGGCAGCGCTGTACCGTCAATTGGGTCGAACCCCATCTGGCTAGCTAGGCTTGTAAAAGGGTGATCGAACTCAATATCAGGAGGTCTTCAGCTTTCGATATAGACACATCAGCTATCACCCCTCGAAGAACATCACACCAAAAGAAAATCTTGGAGGGCTGAGATCTCCTTCCTCAGGGCAGATAGTGCACGAGACTGAATCTCGAGGCCTGGCTGCAATAGAAGCCGCCTAGCCGCGGCTTAAATCAATACTCCGGTCAAAGACTTGAAGTGACTCAGATGAAGCGCTTGAAAAAGACATTGAACGACTAACGAATCTATCAGAGCCAATTTTGTGACTCTAGAGTGGACTGATGAGGAAGCTCTCTTCGCCTCGGATCGTCGTACAGTTGACTGACTCACGTGACACGAGCCGGTGCCGGAGACAATCAGCGAACAACATGTTCGCTTTCATCTCATGCGGTTCTGGACCGCGCTCTCATCCATTCGTTGTATGCGAAAACCCCCAACCACTGGCATCATAAGAAGACAGTTGACTTTAAAGTGAGAGTCCAGTCCGCTGATCCTGCCGTTTGGATCATCAAATCTCCCCTCCAGTAAATTCGTTCCCATGACCAAGCCAGCGCCACCCCAGCAGTCTTCGCTCAACGAGATGTGGAATAAGAAGAAGACCAAACCAGCACCAAAACCAGTAGAAGAGGACGTTTCGATTGGAGGTTCGGAGGAAGAGAAAGAGCAACCACGCTCGTCAACTTGTGAGAGCATAGACGCGTCGCGACGCGCCGATGTTTAATCTCGGTCTCATTAGCCCGTTCGTCGAAAGCGAAGCCGAAACTCGAGAACGATGCCATGGAAGAGGATAAAGGTGAATATCACAATACCCCCGAAGCCCGGGTGTATCTAACTTCTGATGATGTTCAGCCCCCATTGCCACGAAATCGAAAGGCAAGGCTAAAGCCCGGGAAGAAGATGCAATGAGCGAAGACCAAGGTGCGTTCGATCACCCGCTTTAACCCACAAACGAGGCCAACCGCTTGAAATTACAGATGCACCTCAAAAGCCAAGCGCTAAAAAGAGACGCGTAGTTGATTCCGACGACGAAGAAATACCGGCCGCCGCAAGCGCCAAAGCCAAAAAGCCGGTTGCAAACACCGCGAAACCTGCTTCGAAACTCAAACCGCCTCCAGCCAAGAAATCCAAGCCGTCTCCTGCTCCGACGACAGAGGACGAAGATGAAATGTCCGCACCCGCGCCGCGACCCGCGTCGTCTCAGGCCTGGGATGCATCGGAGAAGGAGGCGCCTATGGAAGAGGACGAGGGAGAGTCGGAAGTGGATGATGACGAAGATGTCGCGGAGACCTCGGCTGCGGCCAAGCTTGCGGCGACCAAGAGTGCGGCGCTTCCAAATATTGAAAGGAAGGACGTTGAGTGGAAGGAAGGACAACCAATTCCATACGCGGCTCTCGCACACGTCTTCAGTCTGATCGAAGCTACGACAAAGCGGCTGGAGATTACAAGTCTTCTGACCGCTTTCTTCCTGTTGGTGATCCAAAGGAGGAAGAAAGATGACGCAGATAGCATGAGGCAAGCCGTCTATCTCTGTATCAATCGCGTATGTCTTTTAGCTCCATCCGTTTGGCTGAAAGCGCATTAATGGCCTGCTGTAGCTTTGTCCAGACTTTGTTGGCGTGGAACTCGGCATTGGAGAGTCGCTCCTTGTCAAAGCGATTGCGGAATCAACCGGTAGGAAGCCTAAGGAGGTGCAAACGGATCTTAAAAAGGAGGGAGACTTGGGTCTCGTTGCCATGGTTCGTATAGGTATTTGGGGACTTGCATTTCGCATAGACCAACAATTTTCCTTTTATCACAGAACTCGAAGAACTCCCAACGGCTCCTGTTCAAACCGAAACCTCTCACCCTCCCATTCGTGTTTTCGAAGTTGGAAGAAATCGCCAAAACCGCTGGACATGCTGTCAGTTCGGAGAAATATGTTCCAATTGTCGCCAGACCGCTGATCTCTTGCCTCTTGCGCACTAGTCCCAAACCAAGAAAATATCGATCATCACGAAATTATTAGCAGCCTGTCAAGGAGAGGAGGCGAAGTATATCATTCGTTCCCTCGAAGGAAAGCTCCGTATCCGACTGGCGGAACGAACGGTTCTTGTGGCATTGGCTCACGCCGCCGTTTTGAGTGGTAAGCTATATTTTACCATTTACCCTGCAGCATGTGTCACCGTTGACTCGATCTGGCCCAGAGGGCCGCAAGCTGAGCAAGGAGCAACTTGCAACCAGTCTGGAATCCGCGACAAACACCTTGAAGTCTGTGTACAGGTAAAAAGTACCTTCTCATCAAATGAAACTTGCGCTGACGACGATCGTAGTGAACTGCCCACTTACGACCTTGTAATCCCTGCTCTTCTCCAACATGGAATTGACGAGCTCCCCAACCACTGCAAACTCACTCCCGGCATTCCCCTTAAGCCTATGCTGGCCAAGCCGACGAAAGCCATAGGCGAGGTGCTTGACCGCTTTGAAGGGAAAACGTTCACCTGCGAGTACAAGTACGACGGCGAGCGAGCTCAAGTGCACAAACTTCCCGACGGTAGTGTTGCGGTCTTCTCGCGAAACAGCGAAGATATGTCGAAGAAGTATCCCGACTTGGTGGAGCAGCTGCCGCGGTGCATTAAAGAAGGGACTCAAAGTTTCGTGTTGGACGCGGAGGCTGTCGCGGTGGACAAGACCACCGGCGGTCTGTTGCCGTTCCAGGAGCTTAGCAAGCGGAAGCGGAAGGATGTCAAAGTGGAGGACATCCAGGTCAAAGTGTGCTTGTTTGGTTTTGACTTGCTATACTTGAACGGAGAGGTGAGTTGCTTGCGATAACCTCGGGATGGCGAGTTCGAGCTTGCTTGTTTTTTTTTTCACTTTAGCCGCTCCTCCACAAATCGCTATCAGAACGACGAAACCTTCTCCGAGAGGCATTTACTCCTGTTGTCGGGGAATTTGCATTTGCCAACTCGTCAGATTCACATTCGGTCGAAGACATTCAGACGTTCCTGGAAACCAGCGTCAAGGATGGTTGCGAGGGACTGATGGTCAAGATGATGGATAGCACCGAGAGCTACTACGAGCCGTCGAGGAGAAGCGTGAACTGGTTGAAGGTGTGGGAGTGATGATGCGTCTAGGTCAAACATATCTAACGTTCGCCGCACCTTTAGCTTAAGAAGGATTACCTGTCGGGTGTTGGTGACTCGCTCGATCTCGTAGTCGTCGGAGCGTATTACGGGAAAGGCAAACGGACGAACGTCTACGGTGCTTATCTGCTTGCATGCTACGACTCGGACTCGGAACAGTTCCAGACCATATGTAAAATCGGCACGGGCTTCAGCGACGAGATGCTCGCGGAACATTACAAGCAGCTCAAGCCCTTGGAAATAGGAGGGGACAAGCCCCGCGGGGACGTCGACGTTGGTGGTGCCAAGCCCGACGTATGGCTCAAACCGGAAGTCGTATGGGAGGTCTTGACTGCGGATCTTAGTCTGAGCCCGATCTACACTGCGGCAAAGGGTCTAGTGCGTGTTCAAATCGTGTTTCTATTGGCAAACTCTGATCATCATCGACACCGTAGGTCGACGAACGAGGCATTTCCCTTCGGTTCCCTCGATTCGTGCGGGCTCGTGATGATAAGGCGGCTGAAGACGCCACTGGGCCTGAGCAGGTACGCCAGTCATTGTTTTTGCGAGTTGAGCTCATTGGAACGGTGTTGCACGCAGATCTCCGAGATGTACGAGAGGCAGGCGCTCGCCCAAAGCAAAGGGAATAAGAAGAAGGGCAATGCAGCCGAGGATGACTTCTGGTAGAATGTATATCAAGGTGTTCTGCTCACTTATTGGATTCGTTCTTGTAGCTCTGCCTATGTACTCTGTTGGGCCTGTGCATGGACGGGGTTCGTGGAAACGACGGCGTATGAACCGGCAGCGGACGGCAGCGTCGTGAGTGACGACACGTCCCACGATCGCCGAGGCGGACACTGTTGCTGCCTTCTCTTGCACATGGATAAAGCGAGAACAACAAAAGGTCCGGACTGCTCTTAAGTAAATTACACTGTCCGTTTCGCCGACCTTGCCGAATCAGTCACGTGCTGTGTTTTTCGCACGAACGCGGGCGGTCCAACAATGCTCTCCCTCAAACGCCGCCTGCACCTTTTAAAACGAACATTCGCCATGATACGCAAGTCTCTCGTCTCGTATATCCCTCTTTTCATTCACTCTCTTTCAGCACGACTCTGTAAAGCATGTCATCCCTCACGGCCCTTCCATCCACCAACTCCATAGATCCGACTTACCCGACATTCCCGGTCTTCGCCGCCCTCGGAATGGTCTTTATCAGCCTTCCGGCTTACTGGCACTTCAAGAGCAGGAATGTTGGGACTATTTTGTTTATAACTTGGACGGTGGGTGATCTTTCGTGGCCGATCTGGAGGAAGGTCAACGAGACTAAGTGGTTTTGGCGGCGTTAAACAGTTCTTAGGGAACTTGAACGGCTTTGTCAATTCGATTGCGTGGGCCGGAAACACGCATACTCCTCCGTGGTTTTGGTGCGACTTGAGCACGGCTCTTATTGTTGCTATTAAGTAGGAGTAGCTCGTGCAGTCCCCCCCGAGCATATATTGATGATTGGGTTCCTAGTGTCGCTATCCCCACCTCGACACTCCTTATTACCCACCGCCTTTATTCGATCTCGACCATCCGACAGGTGACCATCTCGAAAGCAGAGGTAAGCGGCGGTGCCCGGGAGAAGCTGGTTTTAGTGCTTACTTCCTCTCTTTAGAGCCTGCGTTCCAAGTATATCGAGCTCGCCGTCGGTCTTGGTATTCCGATCTTAGGCGTTATCCTCCGTAAGTCTGGCGCGCCCTGGTTGAGCTTGAATACGTTGTGGTTCTGAACATATGCGTTGGCAGATGTCATTGTCCAAGGGCATCGCTTTGACATATACGAGAACTTTGGGTATGATCCAGGTTGATGCTGTGTTTCAAGAACGTCGGAGCTGACCCCAGCTTTTAGGTGTTACCCGGCGACGTACGTTACGCCCGTGACTGTACCTACGGTCTACCTTCCCCCGATTCTCATCAATCTCGTGTCCTGCGTCTACGCTGGTGAGTTGAACGGGTGCAGGCTAACTCCTAGATTATTGGTAAACTAAAACGACAAACTGTTAGCTCTCGCTATTCGGGCTTTCCTCAAACAGCGAAAGCAGTTCAGCCAGATCCTTGCATCGTCCAACTCTGGACTGTCGGTCAGCCGATATTTCCGCCTCATGGCCCTTGCTTCAACGGAAATCTGCTTCTCGCTGCCCACCAGCGTGTGGCTCCTGGCGCTCAACGTATCGTCCGGCTTTTTCCCCTGGATCTCATGGGAAGACACGCACTTCAACTTCAACCGATTTGAGGTCGTGCCGTGGGGCTTCTGGGAGACGAATCACAGGGCGTACATTCTGGTGAACCTGAGCCGATACACTCTTCCGGCTTGCTCGTTCTTCTTCTTCGCCTACTTGGGGCTGTCTGGAGAGTCTGGAAGGTTCTACCACCGGCAGTTCTGGAATGTGGCTTCGAAGCTCGGTTTCCGCGCTCCGTCTGAAAAGTCGGCTGGTGCTTCTTGGTGCGCTGATACTCATTGCGATGCACTACAGAGCGTTGTGCTAAATTACCTTGTTTGTAGGATCGGTCGACCTGGTGCCAGCGCTGGTTCGCAGTTCCGTAGCATGCCTCAAGGAACTACGACGGGTACAATCACCTATACGACGAAGAAGGAAACGTTCTCGATGAGCGACTATCCGAGCACTGTGGGAAGCCAGGCCAGCTCGTCGTACGAATCTCTTGTATTGCCTCCCGGTTTGGATGACAAGGCGCCATCGTCGAAGAAGGGACCTTCCGCCGAGGTCGGCTCGAGCGTTGTGTGATTCCTGAGGCGGTCTGCGGTTTTTAAATCTCCCATTAATCATTTCTTCTCCACTCTCTAAGTACCCCATTTACGATCTCATAATCACTGTATCGGTAGTACTGAAATCTCGACTGTACGTTTTCTTGTCGTATCGCCGCGAACTTCGCATCGTATATATCTGTATGTATCTCTCTCACCGACTTCAAAGCTGTACTAGTCGTACTCTTCGAAGGCTCTGTGTGATCGTTCCGATGCTTGGTGTGCTCAAACAGTTTCAGTGCCACAAGGTCACAGTTGACAGAATACAACTACCAACACTCCCTTTCAAAAACATTCCTTAGCATTTATTCCGAGACTATAGATTCTGGTCCTACCCTCCCAGTCGGTAAGGATTTTACTCGCCCGAAGATTCCTTACCGCTTGTTTTTTTTTTTCACGTGCAAGTGCGGACTAGAGCTAGGAGGAAACGCGGGGCGCTTATATAATGGGGAACCGGGATCGGCGTCCCCCTTTGGCTCGCAGATACTGGTGGGGCACCGGTATGCTATACTTTCCTCCCGGAAACGAGGGTCGATTCCATACGAGGTCAACACCGTCGTCCAGTTTTGCCTGGCGTCCCCATTCAAACTTCTTGTCAGCAGACTTGTGTTGGCGTCCCCATTCAATAGCATGGGATCGACTTGTCCTCCAGTTCTCCACGACTCCGCGCCGTCATGGATCCTACCCTCGATCTATCGGCGTTCTCACTCATTCCTCCGGGTTTCAACTCACTCCTTCTCACTCTTGTTGCTATCTCGTCCTTTGTCTCCGACGGCGTCCCCTCTCCAATCCAACTCATCACGCTAGCCGTCCTTCGTCCTCCATCATCAACCGCAGCGGCTCAATCCCACCGCGTCCGTCGCCTAACTACTCAGGGCTCCTTCAATCCCGCGTTCCAAGACATCACTTCCGACGTCGTCTCTTTTGGCTTGCCGAACGGAGACTCGCACGTGATGCGGACAACCCCGTATGCGTCACCATCTCCGAACGACCACCATGCCGTCGATCACTTCTTTCGAGACTCATGGTGAGTTCCAACGACGCGGCGCCCGCTAACACAGAAAGCTGAGCTCGCAAGGTAGACATACGCTTTCACACCAGCTTGACGGGAGATGGCAGCGATGCGATGTAAGTTTGCCGCCAACTTACCCCTATAGGCAATGTCTGACAGTTTTACAGGAACTTCGATTGCGACTACGTTCGCCGCTTTCGTCTTTCATCCAAGATCAGGCATAGAGTCTAACCCTTTTGCAAGTCCGCTGCTACAGTTGTCTTGCACACGGATTCTCCGACGCTTCAAGGTCATGGGATGACTTTCACCATCGGTCGCGGAACAGATATTGTAAGTCTTTGTTACCCGAAAATGAGGACCAGAACCAAAAAATAAACTATTTCAGGTCTGCTTGACCATCAAAGAAGTAGCAAATCGATTGATCGGAAAGGACATCGAGATGCTTTTCGAAGACATGGGGAAGACTTGGGATTTCCTCATGGCGGATCCTCAACTACGCTGGTGAGTGCGCACGCCTCCCTGGTAATGGAATTGCCTCCCCTAACAGTCGATGTAGGATCGGACCGTGAGTAGGCCCGGTCGTCCAAGCATCCATGACCACCGCTTTGGAGTAACGGCTTCCTACAGAGAAAAGGGAATCATTCACCTCGCGACCGCTGCCGTCGACAACGCAATCTGGGACATGTTTGCTAGGTCCCGGAAGAAACCTCTCTGGAAGCTCGTCTCTGATATGACTCCGGTAAGGACTCCTTCGCATACGAGTCTTTCGGCCGAGCTGATTTGGCGCACAGGAGGAGTTTGTCCGCTCAGCGACATTCAGGTACATAACCGATGCGATTACGAAGGACGAGGCGCTCGCTATGCTTAAGGAGAAGGCTTCAGGGAAGGCTGAACGCGAGAAGCTCGTTCGAGAGGTAGGGTACGTGTTGCTGGGACGGTCCTTTCAAATTCAGAACCTCATCATGAACGCGCGCAGATACCCGGCATACATTACCTCTGCGGGCTGGCTGCGTAAGTTTGTGAGTTGGAAGACTTACGGATACTCGTTGACGGCTCGTGAGCAGGATACGACGATGAGAAAGTAGCAAGACTCGTTCGCGAGGCAATCGCGTCTGGATTCACTCACTTCAAGGTTAGCGATGCTCATTCATTCATCGGAGTCGATGACGGTCCAAATTGACCGTCGTTACCCATCGCCACAGATGAAAGTCGGAGCGAACTTCGAGGACGATCGTCGTCGAGCAAACCTCATTCGTTCAATCATCGACGATCCAAAGTCATTCCCTCACGGGTACTCTCCTCCGTCAGCCGCGACGCTCGAGGGAAAGAATGCCGGGCCGATGGGATGCGTATTGATGATGGATGCGAATCAGGTCAGCCTTCCGTTCAATCCTCTTCTGCATGTCGAGCTTATCTGAGCTCCGTGGCAGGTTTGGGACGTCGACGAAGCTATCAAGTACACGAGAGGCCTCGCGTCGGCAAAGCCATGGTGCGCATTTCAGAGTCGACTTACTTTGAAGGCGCTATTGAAACCAGTTCCGTCAGGTTCATCGAAGAGCCGACTGCACCAGACGACATCCTGGTGATGTGCTCTTTTTATCTGACGTATTCGATTTGCACTAACGCTCTTCGGTGTGAACCTAGGGACACGCCGCGATCCGGAAAGCTCTCAAGCCCGACGGAATCGGCGTCGCTACAGGAGAACACGCGCACAATCGCATGACGTTCAAGCAACTCCTTCAGGCGGAAGCGATCGACGTTTGTCAGATCGACTCTTGTCGGCTGGCGGGAGTCACGGAGATCCTGAGCGTTCTGCTAATGGCTGCAAAGTACGTACGTCTGTGTCCCTGTAGGTTACGGTGTGTTCTCATCTCATCTCTAAGGTTCGGTATTCCGGTTTGCCCTCACGCCGGTGGGGTGGGTCTGTGTGAGCACGCGCTCCACCTGAGTTTGATCGACTACATAGTCGTGTCGGGGAGCATGGAGCGAAATGTTCTTGAGTGAGTATTGACTTGAGCCGAAGCGCACTCGTAGCTGAACTGACATGAACAACCAGGGTATGATCGTTGAACGAGCTTCACAAGGCGTCGGGAAGTTGACCTTTCCCTGCAGTACGCTGACCACTTGCACGAGCATTTCGTCTATCCATGTACTTTGAATGCGAAAGGGCGGTACAACGTGCCGTCGGATCCAGAAGGGGGATATAGGTGAGAGCCGTCCAGCGTTCGAAGTAAGCGGAAGTCACTTAAGCAACCACACTATGTTTCAGCACTGAGATACATCGGTCGACGTTTGAAACTAATGAGTTCCCCAGCGGATCTTACTGGGCCACTTTGGATTCGAAATAGGGACTTTGTAGAAATGAAATGTTTTGAAATGGACTGCAACGTGTATTCTCATGACTTCTACATATTTAGTTGCGGAGGTTTGCTACGCAATCACTGCATGAGGACCCTTGATAATGAGGTGTGCCACAAGACAAAAGAACGAGGGCTAACGAGAGGCTCCCCATTTGTTCAGCTCATCGGGTGGTAGTCAAACGAGTTGACACCCCTTTCCATCGGATCTGCAGATTACGTTAATGTTAATTATGGATGCGAATTGGTGTCTAGACTAATGTTCCGAGAGGAGACTCAGTGAGAGTTCCAAAGCATTCTCAAATGTGAATGGCCATGAATGATGGTCACAAGGAAGTCGATGGGAATAGGTGGTGGGCCAAGATCCCAGCCTCCTTGGACACTACAGAGCCAGCAGCACTAGCGAAGAGGGGCACGGAAGACATAGGTTAGGTTAGGTTAGGTTCAGCGAGCGCAGCGAGCGTGGTTAGGACCCCAGGAGGAGTGGCGGCCGAAGGTCGGCGCGACGTGTTGCTGAGAGAGGAGTTGGAGGGAGAAAAAGAGACCTGGACAGCGAACACCTAGCCCTATTGATGCCCAGAGGACGGAGAGTCCTCCGCAATTCCTGTCGCTACATAACGATCAACTTTGAAACTTCGCAGGCCTATGCGCAAACATATTCCAAACATTTGGAACACATTACAGTCATTGGGCATGTAATACCTGTGGCGGGGCAGGGGAAATACCCCCTTTGGGGCACACCCTTTTGCCACGCCCTGTCCATGCATGCCTACACTGCGAAAAAGTGTTCCAAACAAGCGCATATGCTATGCGACTCTATGTGCGAAGTTGGAGAACTGATTATTATGTGGGAGATTGCGGGGCAAAGCCATCAGTCCACGGGGTGTCGGCACCCAACGGTGTCTTTGCCCCACCACTGTATTTATCACTCACTTTGCATCCCAGACAACTGTATATAGCATATAAGTACTGAATCAACAAATAATACATGAATATTTGCAGTCAAAGCGAGAGATTTGGCGCACAACGCGTTCGGGTCATCCCAAGGCAAAAGGCTGATCCGTCCTTTGCGCGCGTTGATTGTCCACCACAAAAGACGAATCGTCCTTTCTTGCGCTGGCCCTGCCGCACCTCTCAGGTATATGAAGAACTGCAGCGCGCCCTAACATGCTTTATCAAAGCGCCAGGAATGCGCTGTCACTGTCGTCCACATTGCCGTGCTAATGCCACTTGACATCCAAAGGGAAGGGTGCATTTGGCGCCTTCAGATTGTCCGACTAAAAGGACGATCCGTCTTTCATGAATTGTCCGCATCAAAAGACGAATCGTCAATCTTGTGGTTGTCCACATCTAATGCCGATCCGTCTCTTCATGTATTATTTGAACCGAGGGGCAATTCGTCTGTTCCTTGAGCTGACTACAGCGCACTGTATATGCCTATGCGCATACGTATTTTAAATATTCGGAACAGGTTATGGTCATTGGGCATGCAATGGCTGTGGCGGGGCAGGGGAAATACCCCCTTTGGGGCACACCCTTTTGCCGCGCCCTGTCCATGCATGCCTACTCTGCGGAAAAGTGTTTCAAACAAGCGCATATGCTACGCGACTCTATGTGCGAAGTTGGAGAACTGATTATTATGTAGGAGATTATAAGGGGCCGGGGGAGTTGGACCAACATCTCCAGTTTTTCTAACCCCCTATTTTTATTTCATTATCAGAAAGAGCCTTTAGAGACGATTCC
>WSUD01000546.1:0-13930 GCA_019633495.1 Tulasnella sp. 427 | reverse complement strand
GCTTCTTACAAAAGGATCCCTTTAGCGGTCGACCGGCGTTTGACAAGATTATGAGCTACATCGACAAGGCTAAGAATACTGGTGGCGAGATTATCTGTGGTGGAACAGGTAGCCTTGCGTGTCTCTATATATCTAGGCTCAGCTGACAATCTGGCTCTTCAGCCGACGATTCCGTTGGGTACTTCATTCAGCCTACCGTCATCGTGACGAAGAACCCCAAATCCGTTACGATGGTCGAGGAAATATTTGGTCCTGTGCTCACTGTTTATGTCTACGAAGACGACAAATACGAGGACACTTGCAAGCTCATCGACGGCACCACTGCGTACGCGCTGACCGGCTCCATGTTAGTTTTGTTTCTTGTCTTGGTGGACTTCGAAGTCTGATCACAATCCAATAGCTTCTCCGCGGATCGTGCTGCTTTAATCAAGGCCGGAAACCTGCTCCGAAACGCTGCGGGCAATGTTTACTACAATGAGAAGTGCACCGGCGCCGTCGTTGGGCAGCAGCCATTCGGTGGAGGTCGAGCCAGCGGAACCAACGACAAAGCCGGAAGTATCAATTTATTCTATCGCTTCGTATCTCCAAGGAGCATCAAGGAAGGGTTCGTCGGACTAGAGGACTTCGGATATCCTTCCAACTTGGTGTGAGGTAAAGCAAAGAGGACCTGTGTAATATTACTACGATAGATACAGTAAAAGAATGCAGAGATAGTGACAAATAAAGGAGATGAAAAATTCAATGAGTGGAGGAATCCGGAGTTGAGTCCGATGTCTAGACTTAAGATGAGAGGAGGGTTAGGCGAAGAGTGAGAACGACCACAGATCACTTGTCGAGTTTCTGGAACGTGAATGACCAGGTCAGTCGTGCATTGCAGAGACAGAAATGTACGAGAACGTACTGCGTTGATTTTCTCGAGAGCCGCAAGGATCTGCGACATAGTTGGGTCGCTTGTCTGAGGCGTTGGTTGAGCCTAGAGTAACTTCGTCAGCTATCATCGAGGCCGAGTGAGGTTCACTAACGTTAGGGACTGGTGAGTATGCCGGAACCTTCTCAGAAGCAATACTGGGCACTGATGAGGGCTCGTGATCCACTCGAGCTACAGGCCGTTGCACTGATGGCTCGGCAGGGGCGGCAGTGTTGCTCGGCGCAGGACGTT
Source organism: Tulasnella sp. 427 (assembly GCA_019633495.1). Taxonomy (NCBI): domain Eukaryota; kingdom Fungi; phylum Basidiomycota; class Agaricomycetes; order Cantharellales; family Tulasnellaceae; genus Tulasnella; species Tulasnella sp. 427. The sequence goes on along the minus strand of WSUD01000546.1, from coordinate 12,771 downwards.
CCCTCATTCGGCGTTCTGCCTCCGCCTTTTCCTCACGGAAAGCCTGAGATGACAAGTCAGGAACTACATCCGTCTGGAATAGTTCAAGATTACTAACGTTCTCGATTGATACCAAGGTGTCCATCACGTTGCGAATGCCGGTCTTCACGGCGGTGACGAGCTGGTGATCAAGCAGTGATGAGTAAGCATTCGGCAATTATCGGACGCAACCGACGACCCTACCTGTTCGCTCGCTTGGTTCATGTTCAACTCATCGCCTTCGACTGCAGCTGCTGAGGCTTGGGTTTGCTCCTCTAGTTGTCCTCGGCGGTGCTTCCAGTACCACGAGTGTTGCATGCAACGGCCCCACGAGGGATACGACCCATCGGCTTGCTGGGAGGACCACATCTGACGTCTCTCTTCATGTTTGTGCATCCAAAGAGCGGCAGACGCGCCACCAACGAAGAACCTTCGATCGAAGGGAGGCTTAGATTAATCGAGAAATTCCTGTTGAGAGTGAGGCGTGGGATGACGTACCAGAAGAATCGAGGAGACATGTATCGGATGATTTCTTTGATGAGAGCTCGGTTTGGAGACGAGTAAGGATCTGAAGTAGTACGTTGAAGGTGAACGAGTGATCGACCTTGGGAGGATTCTCGGTGGGGGCTTTTAAACACTCACCCACAGGATGCATGCCGAGCTGACTGGCGATTACGCACTGGCAGGTGGACCGGAGACAGCGAAAGGGTTGTTCTGCGGGCGTCCAATGGATGTCTAGGGATTGCGTAGATGCATCTTGTGGCGGCCGCTTCGGTGGGAGGAGGATGACGAGGGCTCCGGCACGGCACCGAGGTAAACACACACAAACCGACTCGGCCTCCACCCCGACCACTCGGCATCTCCGCGTCGTCGTCTCCCCGGCTGCGTGTCGGTTGGATCCTTTCGGGCCAAGCTGCTATAGCGGCTTTGCGCAGCTCCCGACGCGTACTCGACGCAGGTTGTCCACGCGGACGTCATTCATCGAGTCTCGTCGGCATGACTTAAGCTGGTCTGTCGGTCCGACGCGCAATGGCTTTGTATTAGCAAGTGGACTAAGCGGCACAGAAGCTGTTAAATTCAAACAAACCTATCTCAAAGTCTAGTTAAAGCTCTAGTATATGTAGCAAATCAGGTATACTCAAACATGGACAAAAAGCTCGCCCGGCTCGCCGCTGATCTGCCGCTTGTTCTTCTTGACGACTTCGATTTCCATGACCTGACCTTTTCCCTTCAAGCCGTCGTCTAAGCTTCCCCGAAGGAATTTCATTACAGTGTCGTGTGTGCCTTTGATGACTCCTGCACCTCGTTTGGCCCATGGGACCAAAATCCCAAAGTCAGAGAAATCCGCATGCTTCGAACGCACTAAAACATACGACCGGCGTTCAGTGACCGTGCAAATGAGTAAGGGGAATTCAATAAGGAGAACCCACGGATTGTCATCAAATATGCAGCTGTTTTCCCGTCTCCCTTCCAAGCCTTCACGATCTCCTGCAATCGATCAAAGTTCACGTCCCAAATAGCGAACGCTTCCGAGGTGATGACGCAGGCCGTCGGCCGTTCCTCGCTCAGTGGGAGTGGAAGCGGTCCCGACGGAGCAAAGGGTTCTACCCAGGGGTCAAGCAGGATTGTCTGTTTGATCGGAAGGGGCTCGAACCCGGGAGGAGGAGGCTGCGACAAAATAGAGATCTGAAGAGGAGAACTTGAGCACCTGGAAAGGTCGCTGAGATCGTCGCACGCTTACGGATGTTGCGGAGCCGAAACTATGCCCTGCCATGACAATATTCTTCTCGAAATCGACTTGGCCTAATAATGTCGTCTGAGCAAACAGTCACACGAGCAGAAACCTTCAAACTTACTTGCGACTTCCGTTGTTCTGAAAGCGTTCAATGCCTCGTAAATTTCGTTCCTGCGCAGCTCGAGCTGTTCGACCTTCCACGGCATGTGATCCGGGGGAGTATACCCCTTCTCCCATTTGACTTGTTCAATGCGGAGATAGTGCTGCTCTTTTCCTGAAGCTGGGTCGATGAAAGCTGGCCCGGACCGATCCCGGTGTTCTAGCGAAAGGACGACGTAACCTTCCGACGCCAAGTTTGCACAAAATTGACTGCCGCTCGAAATAAGTACAATGACGCAGCCGTAAATGCCGAAGAAGCTACGCACCTGTAAGTGTTACGCGTCCCTCCGAGTCCGTGACTGAAGACGACCAGTGGCCATTTGCCGAGCGGAGACGAAGCGTCCTCTTTTGGCTTGCGCAGCGGCGAGTCCCGAATCACGGGCATCTAAGATGTAAGCAATTTTAGTCTTCTATATATTGTCTATAGTTAGATAAAGGGGCATCGCCTATCTCCTAACCTTTAAAAGAGCGCCCCACATGTATGCAATTGGGACTAGAAGCCATTGCGAGACATCTGGTACAGAAATCAACTGATGAGTCCATCGTCAAAGAGCATAGAGGCTTGCTTAGTCGTACTAAGGAATGTTGCATAACCACGAAGCATCGCACCGACAGGCCTAACCAGTGACCCACGAAGACGAAGTCAGCCATCTGGCGGGAAGGCTCGCGAACTCACGCTTTACTAACCTTGAAAGCCAGCCTACGCCTGGTTTTCCTTTGTTCAATTTATCCTCGGTAGGGTAAAATGTCGAGAAACACACTTGCTCTAGCCTGAGTGCTGGCGTTTCTCCGTCTTCGAGCCTTGCTTTCCCAATCACCCGTGGGTTCGAAACTGGGAACGTGTACTCCGAGAATCCAACTGGGTGGCGTCCTAGAGGTTTTGGGAGGCGCATTCTGGTTTGTCAACAATCGTGGTCGACCCAGAGGTGGTGGTGGTAAGATAACTGCGCCCGGTGCCCGTTCTGGTTTCATTTTCGGGGGGCCGGAGGCTGTTGGAACCGGTTCGGTAATGCGTGACGCAGTTGGAGGGACCCCGTGCACGTGTGGCAAGGAATTACATCAGCAATGAGCCCCCTGTCACCCTTCCACCGTTTTGTTTCTACCCGCCATCATGAACTTCACGACCTTTTTAATAGAGCTCTCAAAAGCTCTTGCCTCCAGTAATGGAAATCGCATCGCCTATTTACTCAGTGCCACTGGTCCTGGTGCGCAGGAGCTGTTGAAGGATTTGAAGGAGACCACCGTGAGTGCCAATGGCTTCGTTCTTGCGCCAATCAAATCTCGTTGACATCGTCTGCTATCCTAGAGACTATCTCTATTAAAGTACCAAAACGTTATCGCGTCGCCATGGGACGAGGTTGGGATCGCACACGTGCAAGTCATCGTCCGTCTTTCGGAAGGCAACTTTGTCGATGCGTACACCGAACAAGCAACGATGGCAAAGTGAGTTGCAACCTCTTAGATTGGGCAGCTCATTTAACTGCCACTCTTCATCCCAGAGCGTTTGAGCGAGCGTTCATTGGCTTGCAAGCGTGGATTCTGCCAGCGTTGTTTGTGGTCTTGAAAGACTTGAGGGATCTCGCAGAAAAGGTATTACAACGCCTTGGCGAGAACCGTTAGGCTTATCACTCAAGGCGGTATATTCTCTAGGCGGACGACTCTCGATTCCAGCAAGGACAAGGATCTGACTCCCCATCCCTTGAGGATGCTGCTCGAATCTGCAACAAAGCCTTTACGGACTGCGTTATGGATCGGTTCGTCCAGCTCACTTCGCTCAGGCCATTCGACTGAGACTTTGCTCTGCTTGAAATCAGGACGGTCGGTTCGGAGTCACGAAAATGGGGGATCTACCATGTTGTGGGACTTATATTCAAGTGTTATTTCAGTGTAAGGACTATGATGACCGTAAGTGTGCTCTGCTCATGCGGCGTTATAGGTGAACAAAATTGCTCTCTCTCGAAATATCATCCGAGCTCTAAGTGCCAACAAGGACATTCCAGCACTGGACGAATATCCTCGGTCAGATCAGGTGAATACTACTACTGATGATTCCGGGGCTACCCTTACTAAATAAATCTTGCCACTGCTTAGGTAACATTCAAGTATTATCATGGAATGCTGAACTTTCTCAACGAGCGATACGACGAGGTAAGAGATTCTTCAAGACCAGGTATAAACTTCCGCATCGACCTGACTTCAGAGACCATCAGTCGGAGCAAGACCTTGACGAGGCATTCAATATGGGCCATCATGGTGCGACCCGAAATCAAGAGTAGGAGACACTTCACCTCATTTCCCATGATGCGCTCTTACACCGTGTTCTAGGCTTATTCTCAACTATCTCATCCCCCTCCGCCTAATGCGCGGCAAGCTTCCTTCGCCCGGGCTTCTGCATTTATTCCCTCGATTGCAAGAGCTGTATACGCCGTTCATCAAAGCCCTTCGAAGGGGTAACGTAACCGAGTACGATGCTGCTCTAGACTGGGCGGAGCCACGTTTGGTCGAGATGGGTGTATATCTCGCTGTGGAGAAGACGCGGGAGATATGCATGCGGGGGTTGTTTCGCATAGTGTACGTTCCTTGTGCACCTCCATCTGATGACTCCGACTCCACAATCGCTCACCTTGTGCCTTGTGGCATAATTACTTTATATTAGATGGAAAGTCCTCGACAAGCCTTCTCGAATTCAGATCGACCAATTCCACAAAGGATTTCGGTTATCTGGTCAAGACGTGCCTGCAGAAGAGACCGAGTGTCTCTTGGCCAACATGATTTACAAAGGTTACATCAAGGGATACATCTCTCACGAACGGCAAACGGTTGTTCTTGCAAAGGGAGATGCAGCGTTCCCTAAACTTAGTGAGGTCAAGAGACCGTGACGGAGTAGATCGCGCGGCGTTGGTGGGCAAGATGCCGAACGAACTGTGGGAAGTGCGGCGTGTACCGCGGAGGGCGGTGTGGACAAGAGAGTCCCTTGCACCTCCTCTCGCCACTGGCATTTCTCTTCCTGCTTTTGTAAACCACATCATCTGTGACTGCAGGCTTTGTACACTGTCTACATTGGATCTCTCCGCTATTTAACTCTGTTCAACCATCGAAACCCTCCAGTGAGTTTTTCGACCCTCTTCACCTTTAAACTCCTCGCCGATGCTCAGAAAACGTGCAGTGGGGAATAACCAAAGCAACACATCGGGGCAAATCAATCGATCGAGCACTCTCAGTAGAACAAGCTCGACCAGGCCCCAATCTTCCTACATGGCAGAGAACTCCCAACCTGCACCTCCTCCCATTCCAAGGTCTGCACCGGCAAATACAGCTGCTTTTTCAGACACGCAGAGCGAAAGCGGTGCTCCTCCTCCGCCACCGTATGCTATGATGGACCCAGAGCCCAGAGAACCCCCACCGGTCCCTCCTAGAGACAGACCCTCCCACGGAAGATCGAACGGTGTCAGTTCACAAGACTCTGCAGTCTCGCGGAGAGTAAGCTATCATCCGCCAAGCTCGTATAATCGCGGATCGGGAGATATTGGTGGAGCTGCTGCGCGAAACCGCACCCGCTCCGATTTGGGGGGCCAACAGCAAGGTCACGGTCGAAGTGCTTCTGCCACTCATTCGCGGCCGCCAAGAGTCGATTGGAGAGCAGGAAGATCTCCTCCAGATTCGAAACCTGGTAGTTTCGCTAGCGGACAACGGCCCATCCCAGAAGGCAGAGACTCTCATGAGAGTCGAAGTTCCCGGGGGTCGAGGAGTGCGAGATTCTTCCCTGACGCTGGTCCGGACTCTGTCTTGGGGAATCCGATCAGGTCCGAGTCCCCTCCCGCAGCGACATCGCGACAGCGACCTCCGACCGTACCACCCAGGCGGAGACCTTCCATTGAAGATCCTCTAGAGCTCCTGAGACGGTATGATACTATTCTGATAGTCGATGGTAATGAAGTTCACGTGCTATGTCCTCAATTCATACTCATGAACACCCTATCCCGTAGACTCGACGTCCATGGAAGGGCCTCTTTGGTACGAAGCCCGTGATGCTCTCGCTGGCATAGCCGATGTAGCCGCGCGCTATGATCTCGACGGAATCGATGTGCATTTCTTAAATAGTCCGATCGTTGGGAATGGCTTAAGAGTGAGTCAAATTCATTTCTCGTTGGGGTTCAAGATTGACGATCTTCCACCAGAACGGAGAGGAGGTCAAGCGACTATTTGATCAAACAGTTCCCTATGGTATCACACCCACGGGAGAGAAGTTGGAAGAGTTACTCCTAGATTACCTTTTGAGACTTGAAGCTGCGAAAGGTGCCCAACTTCAAGGGGAGGCAGGAGCGCTGAAAAAGATTAAGCCGGTCAACTTCCTCGTGATAACCGACGGTATGTCTCGCTATTGCAATCATTTCGGGGGCTTCAACTTTGATACTCATTTCAAATGAACATCTCCAGGTGCGGCGACTGACGATCCAGAATCTGTAATCGTTCAGGCGGCAAAGCGCCTGGACGAGGGACATTTCCCCTTGTCTCAGGTTGGGATTCAATTTGTTCAGATTGGGACGGACGAAAACGCTGCCGAGGCGCTACGCGTTCTCGACGACGACTTATCCACAGTTCACGGTGTAAGGGTAAGTCAAGGATTTAGGTGACTCGGTTTTGAAAGAGCGTTCTAACGGGAATATGGAATCTAAGGACATCGTTGATACATTCCCATATACCGCCGAGGGCAGCCAGCTTACCGCTGACAGTTTGTCCAAGATTCTGCTCGGAGGAATTAACCGTCGTCTGGATCGAAGAAAAGCTTCCATCGGATGAAGTGCGGAGAATTAGCCTCATAAATTAAGTATGTAGTGTGTCGTGAGTGCGGATGCTACTCAGGGCAGGCTTTTTTTCGAGCGATAATGAGATCGAAGGAGTTGTCTCTGTGTCGATCATCGGCCCTATACCCCTTCAGCGATATGTATTTAATCAGTCCTTCATAAGACATAGCTAACTTCAAAGACTCTGGATTGCCGAACAAAGAGCACTGGACGTAGGCTGACAAAGGCTCACCGGTGAATCAGGGCTTCCATTGGCGAGACCCATTACCGAGCAGAAGTGGGGGAGTGGTTAGGTCTTCGACGTCTACCCGAGATCATCTAGAAAGAAAGATTACGGACCAAGGTGCGGGACAATCTTAGTTGTTGTACGGTCACACTCTCTGATATTCTTCCTGCGATCGCGTCCCAGTCCTAAGACTTTGGATTCAGGGAGGGACAAATATGGGATGTATCTACGAAATGAGTACCCGAGAAAATACAGTGTAATTACTGGGATTACAGAGCCTGATCATCGATCCCAGTCTTCCAAGGAGAAAGCCAAGATAGAGAAGCTTTGCAGTGAATCTTCCGATGTTGCTGAGAGGGTTTCCACTGATCGGGTCAGCAGTTTCATCAAATTTTCAAGACGAATATTGCAATCGTCAACACGAGATAACCAGGTATGTTGCGTGTGTGGACCTGTTTCAGGAAGCTGGTCCTCAGCAGCGTTGGACAGATAGCTTAGGTCGAGATCCTCGGAGCTATCACTAGAGCTATCGAGCAGATCTTCGCCGATTGAATCGGAAGCGAAACCAATTACGTTCTTCCGAAGCCTTTTTTGCGATTGACGAAGTCGTTGTTTCCGACGTCTCCCTCGTTCGGCCTGTCGCTCTTCTCGCATTGCCAAGGTGGACAAGTCGACGGAGGTATCTGCGTTGATAGAGTCGAAATGACGACGCAAGGTCAACGAGATGTCCAGGATAGCTATCACAGTCTGATGTGCAGTCTCAGACTACGCAGTGTTAGTCGGAATCGTAGATAGCTCGCGCGTGGAAGGTGGTCTCACATCTTGCGAGAGAAAACACTGCCGTAGTACGCTGCCTAAACTACCAACTGAGGTCAGTGTTGCCCACGTCAGACAATAGACATAGCCTACTAGGTCGAGTGTTGAGAGACCATGTCGTCAAAAGATTTGGCTGATGACAAAGCCTCATGAAACAGTCGAGTCTCGTTCACAATAACCTAGAAGAACAAGTTTTGGCTTCGGATGTGGCAATGATACTGAATACTTCAACCTACGTAAGTCACGATATGATCATAAAAGGTACTATTGGGCGAAAATGGGTACTGTTAGGGGGGCAATTGGTTTAAGATGCACGTGGCTCACTTTATGAACCAAACGAGCTTGGCCTTCAAGCCATAAAACGCCCTGAGCGTCTCCCCGGTCAAATCCAAATCGGAAAGCTTTGTGTTATCAATATTCATTTTCTGCAGAATCGCTTTACAGCGACGTAGTTGCAGAAGAAGAACAAACACTTGGCAGTATAATCGTATTGTGCTCGGACTGAGCATGTAGTTCAACGGGAAAGGGGCTTGGTAATCCAATGTCAGGCCCCCGAACGCCGCAATGGTCGGATTGACTGAAACGTTGGTAGCTGCTTGATATGACATCCTCATCAAGGCAGGGTTGATCCAGGAGCAACCACTTGCCTCTAAGCTGTCACGGAAAGCTCCGTTGAGAAAATGGAAATCACTCCAAGGCAATCCGGCATCCATCTGTAGATTAACTGGTCAATACCAGGCTCGATTGCGAAGAATGGCGCGCATGTTAGCTTACTCGACTGTGGACGATATCACAGAAGTCGGCCATTACATCTCCACGACGCATCAAGTAGACGTCCTCAACTACACGTAGATGATCCCAAAGCCTTGAATCGTCGAGGACGATCTCGTTGAGTCGAGCTTGTGCCAACCAGCAGCGGGGAAGCAAGTATTGTGCAATACGCGCTGAGACATCTTCGATCCGAATCTCTGAATGTCGAAGCGCAGAATGTTGCTCGGAATCTATGGTTGTGGGGGGATTATGTTCAATTTCCTCTGCATCAAGTTGGGCAGGATCGCCATCCAGAAGCCGGTCGTCGAATAACACGCGCGCTTTAACCCAGTCCGCAAGCCATTCATGCTCGTTGCCGTGGTCGCCACTGTTGTAGAAGAAATCTTCCGTCCCGAGCGCTCGAAGAAGACCAACGGCCTTGCCCGCGGAAAGTAGCTGTGACCCGATGGCATGGAAGCATTCGGGCACACCTTCATCGCCACTATCGATGGTCGAGCGAATTGCGCAGGCGTCATTCCAGGAGTCCGGTGAGGAGAGAAGACCGTCGGTGATCTCGATGAAGAATTCAGAGTCGTGTATGATCCCGCCCTTAGAACCGAATCCTGCATCTAGAGTGCTCATGGCAGGGACACCGTCCTTGAGCCAGAGGTGTAGCGAGCTCCAAAGGGGTGTCAAAGCGTATGTGAACACTCTGACGAGAGATGCTGCGGTTTTGTCATCTCCCATGCTGGTATGGGAATGCGAGTAAGCTAGTAGCTGGTCGAGGATGGACTGTGCCGTTGAGCAAGGATCAGAAAGGGGGAGGCCGGAGGAACCACCGGGAGTACTGCAGAACTTGCGAGCGATAAGCCACAGAATGTCAAAAGTTGCGTTGGTTTCTTGCTCTAGCTTGTTGCGCAGACTCAATAACGAAACGACAATCTCCGGACCAGACCCGGCCTCCGCCGCGCAGACTTGCATTTCGATCTCGCTGCACCACGTCCCAAAGTCGTTGAGCAGGACCTCGATGCCTTCGGAAAATGCTGAAAGGGTACGACAACGGTAGGTTGGCCCTTGAGCAAGAGCATTACGACGGGTGGCATCGACAAAGTCCCGAAGGCGAGCTAGGGCCGTCGATGTTTCGGCGAAGGCTGAAAGGAGGGAGCGGAACGTTCCTGGGGACATATGAGACAGAACTGGCGCTGAGGGGGCGATCTAAGAGCCAAGCCTTATGTCAGTAGAAAACCCTCAGTTGGAAAGTCTTGCATACCTGCACTCGGCGCGACTCCGAGTCCAGCTGGAAGATGTAGCCATAGCATCCTTGGAGAGCCATCAAAGCTTCGCGAACAGCATTCACTTCGGAAATGTGGACCTAGATAAAAGTAAATCAGCATGAGGATGAGCTGGAAGCTTCATGGTGAGCTCACAAGAGGGCTTGATGTAGATCTCTGTAACCTAGCCAGGGCGGGACCTGTTGACTGGGAGTAGGTACGGGGCAAAAAGAGCAGGGAGGTTGGAGGATTCACTAACTTAGCGTTGATGGCACTCCGATATCAAATGGCGCGTCGTGCAATGGAGGTAAATCAGTCCAATACAGCAGTTGCTTGAGGTCATCAATCGTAATATGCGAATCTTCATTCGCCGCGTCGTTCGCGCCTTTATTCGCTACAGCTAACTCTTGAGACTTCTCAGAGGGTGCTTCTTCTATTGCAGATGAAGAAGAGGAGTCCTGGGGATCCATCAACTGGGGCTTTGAAGGAAGGTCCGACCATGACGACAAGCTTGAAGATGATGGGGAGGGGGGCATGCGCCAATGTTCCCCTTCGAACGGTTCTTCTGCCAGAATTTCCTCCCAGGTGAGAACGTGCGGAGGCGAAGGTGGGTTCCGTATGGAGTGTAATATGTCTGCGGCGGTAGCTTGGGTGACGGAGTTTGATGCATTAGCTAGCAGTAGCTAGAATTAAGTCAGAATACTTCGGGAGTGATTTCCGCTTGACTTACAAGGAAGTGGATGTGGTCAGGCAACAAGCTATCTCTAATTAGGGGTTCGTCCGTAGTCTCTGAAACTTCCTTGACAGTAGACCTCAAGCGATTGCGAGTCTCCAATAAAGCTGTAGCCATCACATCCTGTCCTTTAATCTGAGCTTTCTCTATTAGCCCGTCGATTCTTGCCTCGACTTCGTCAAGGTTGACTCGTAAGCCGGTGTAGCGATTGGTCTCTAACGTTCGCAGCGCTAGATCGCAAGCGTCTTCATAGTCTTCGTCGTCGTCGGCCGGAGATAAGCCAGTGACATTTTCTACGAGCTTCCGAAGCTGCGGGGCGAAACGCTGAGCGTGACGTGAAGGCGGCCGCTGCGAGAGCCTGGAAGTCGGTCTCTGAGAGAGAGAAGAACCCGGCCGATGAGACAATGCCGAGCTGGGTCGTTGTGAGAACCGCGACGTGGACCTAATGGAATGACTCGTGCTGGGTCGGGAGGTGAAACCGCTGCTCGAGGACGGTCGCATTATGATGGGGCGCGTCTGGGTTGTCAGGGACGCTCCAGTTCAAAATCGAACACGGAGTCGAAAGACGCGTCTTTGTTTGCTAACTCCTCATCTCAAAACGAAACAATCGCAATGCTCGCAGCTAGAGCAGTTTTCAGAGGCTCCTATAGGCGTGTTGCATCTGCTGGCCTTCAAGCCAGGCTCATTACAACTGCTGGAACATCTGTTGTCGCCCCTACCTCGCGTGCCCTAGCCGGAGGCATTCGCAATTACGGTACTCGTCTCAGTGAAGTGGACCCAGAAGCGGATCAATTGGCGTCTGCCGACAGCAACAAGCCGTCCACGAACATCCCGAACGCGGACGCTGTGTTTCCTCCACCCTCTACCAACGGTCTCGGTCAACCAGAGGGTTCTTTTGCGTTTAACGACTGGTCCAAGAGTTTCCATGGCCTCTCCACAGAGCCTTTCTCGCCGGAGATAGCCGAAATTTTGCAAGCTCCAATTGACCCGATGGATATTGAAATGAAACCAGGTAAGTGTCGATTTTCATCTTTTGTAGGTTGGTACTTTCTGAGCTCGAAACCCCCACTCAGACGGTCTCATTTACCTTCCGGAGATCAAGTACCGCAGAGTCCTTAATAAGGCATTTGGCCCGGGAGGATGGGGATTAGCTCCGCGTAGCGAGACTAACGTTAGTCCCAAGATTGTTAGTCGCGAGTATGGCTTGGTCTGCTTGGGACGGTGGGTGTTGCGAATCGAGAATCGATGTCACGTCTTAAAGCCGTCCTTCGCATAGATTGGTAGCAATTGCCCGCGGAGAACAGGAATACTTCGACCCCTCTGGAATTCCGACGGCAACAGAAGCGTGTAAAAGTAATGCATTGATGCGGTGCAGCAAAGATCTGGGGATTGCGAGCGAGTTATGGTGAGGTGACAGCCACGACCGTTGGTTTTTAATAACTCACAAACCCGGTTGAAGGGACCCTCGGTTTATCCGTGAATTCAAGGCAAAGCACTGCGTTGAAGTGTTTGCAGAGCACATTCCAACCAAGAGAAAGTAAGTTTGAATGGTGTCATAAGTGAAGCAGTGCACAAACTGACCGTTCCGTCTGCAGGAAAAAGTTATGGAGACGCAAGGATGCTAAGTTCGACTATCCCTACAAGGAGTAGTTCCCAACTATTTAGAAATGCTCTTCTATATACTATCTCCCATTTCTTGCCCGTCGCGTAGAAACTGCGTAGTGCTGTTTGTTTACGCTCTACGTCACCATCCTGGACTCAACTCCGGATAAATCCAGGCTAGACGATCACCACAAGTTCTTTCCATTATGGCCTACCGGGTTGGTATTCTGACAAGTGAGTGACTGAGATTTCCCTGAACACTGCAAATAGCGCTTATGATACTTTGACCATACATAGTCAGCGACACTGCGGCGAACGACTCATCGGCAGATCGGTCGGGACCCCTCATCTGCCAACTCCTGAAAGAAAATCCCACAGGAAAATTTGAAATATCTAAAACTCAAATTGTCCCGGATGATCAAAGTACAATTCGTAACTGGGTCCAACAGGTTGCTCGATCCCATGAGATCGACTGGGTCTTGACGACCGGGGGGACTGGATTCGGCATCAGGGACTGCACTCCTGAGGTATATAGATCATGCTACCTTGTGCCACGATATCTTGCTGAAATAGCTCTCCGTCCCAAAGGCTATATCGCCGCTTATTGAACGTCCAGCTCCAGGTCTGATCCACCTGATAATGTCACAGTCAATACA
>WSUD01000545.1:0-13933 GCA_019633495.1 Tulasnella sp. 427 | reverse complement strand
TTTAGGTGGTCTTGCGAGCGAGAATGCGGGAGAAGGCTCTTTCCGTGCGAGTCAGGTACAACTGAAACCTTCAAACGGGCTTCCTTGCCCCCGACTTCCTTTCAGATGGCTCATTCGCACGTTCGTTCAAGGTGTGTACATTACTTGGCGAGCCTTCAATGCCTATGATGGAAAGTACGCTCTCACATTATATCTTGCTTCTCTTGTAGAGAGTCTTTATCTTCGGCTTCCGAGTGCATCTCGCCGTACCTTACTAGATCGATCGTCCATATAAAAGGGCCTGGCTTTTGCGCAACTCGCACTCCCCAAGTCTCTCTCAGCACTTGCAAGACTGCTACTCTCCTTTCACCATGATAGCCACCGTTGGCCTCTTCATTCTTTTGCTCGGAACATCTCCCGCATTTTCCCAGATCACGGCGCCCGTCAACAAAGGCCTTGTGGCGTTCGGGTACATCCCATCTAATGCACGGGATACAACTGGAGATACTATCGGCGGTATTGTAAGCAAATCATTTCTCTGAACTCCTCCTAGCTGACAAAATTTGCGTAGGGCTCTGCCATTGCCCTAAAGCCAGGCAGCTTTGCCAAGGCTGCGAGCGGAACCTTCAAGGGTACATTAGTAGTTCAACCCGATCGCGGATATAAGTGAGTATGCTCTTTCCACTCAATCGCGACGAGCTAGCCATTCATGAGATGCCTAATCGCAGCGTGGATAAAACAGTCGACTATCAAGCTCGGCAGCACTACGTCGACTTCGTATTGACACCTTATAACGGATCTTCACCTTTATCCTTCAGTGATGCGGCGAAGACCTTGACGCTCTCCTACAAAAAGACAATTCTTTATAAGGAACTTCTCGGAAACCCGACGACCGGGCTTGATCCCCTTTCGATCCGGCCTGCCTTGGCTGTCATACCTGAGCTTCCGGTTCCGGACGTCAAGACAAAGAATCAGATCTCTATTGATGCTGAGGGTCTTGTTCTTAACTCTGGACCGCTGGGGTAAGTCAGCGCCGGCCAAAACATGGTCTTTTGATTGACCCGAGCTCTACCCTAGTGGCTTTTGGACCAGCGACGAATATGGGCGTAAGTGGAGGCGTTTTTAGCTTAGACTACGAAACTGACATACTCGATTCAGCTTACATTTACCGCTTTCTGCCTGGAGGAATCATTGACTGGGTTATCAAACCTCCGACCGCTGCGATCCCTCATATCGGCGGAAGTGTCAACTTCACCAGTTCCGTGGACCCCGACAGTGGACGCGCTGCTAATCAAGGTACCTGACTTCTTATGGTTGAAGAACCTAAACTGATGTCTTGGAAGGCTTTGAGGGACTGACTGCGTCCTCTGATGGTCATACGCTTTACGCCATGCTCCAAAGCGCGACTATGCAAGACGGTGGTACCGATGACGTGAGCATTTGAACGATATCTACTCGCTTCGCTTGAAAATCATACGTCCGTCTAGAAAACGAGTCGGTACACTCGACTTTTCGTCTACGACGTCAAGCTAATTCCCAAGTTGGTCGGCGAATACATTGTCCCTTTGCCCCAGACTAAGAAAAAGAAGACCATCGCTCAAAGCGACATTCACTACCTGGATGGTAAGAAATTCTTGGTCCTCTCTCGGGACGGTCACGGTAATGGTGACGATACAAGCCAAAGTGACTACAAGTGAGCTGCGTGGAGCGATTGTTCTCCCAGCGACGAGTTGCTAATCCCGACCATTCGTAGGTCGGTCGATATTTTCGACATCTCAAATGCCACAGACATCCACGGAACCCAATACGACAACACTACGGCGGTCGCTCCTGGTGGAGTTCTGGCTGCCGATGTCATTCCGGCGACTTACACACCCTTCCTGTCGCTCATTGATAATACCCAACTGAACCGCTTCGGTCTACATAACGGTAAGGCCCAAGATGTATGAGGATGTCGTGGGATTACGATTATCTGACCTAGGCACCCTTGTCTCAATGCAGGCGGCGACTTCGACGAACAGCTGATTGCCGGGAAGTGGGAAGGCACAGCACTCGCTTCTTGCATGGAATCAGACCATCCAGACGACTACTTCCTTTTTGTCGCTGCTGACAATGACTTCAACACGCTCGACGGAACTATGGTCGGCCAACCATACTCTACGTCTTACGGAAAGAACGTCGACAATCAGTTCCTTGTTTACCGGGTCACCCTTCCAATGGTTCCCCGAGGCTCGATTCATTAGGCACGTTGCTCATATGTGTCTTAGTACGCGTGTACTCTTAGCCTCAGTAACCCAGGAAGGAAATATGTAGTGATCTGATGGACGGGATGGAAATGTAAACCGCGTAGCATGGGTAGCCGAAGGCGTGGTTGAAGCGATCGATCAAGTTTCGGGAAGCATGACCCCGCCTCTCATGTAAATCTGCGGTCACTAGATGTCTCAATGAGCGTATCTTTCTAAATTTTTACGCACGGCTTGAGAGTTGCCAGTTTAGGTCGCCTTTCGCCTCATACGGCATTCAAGGATGACCCGAACGTCGAGCTCCCTCTGAGTGACGAGGATCGGTCTCTCGTCACGTCCTAGACCTAAGCTCTCTCTTTCCTCGAAAGAGTTTCGATCCCGTCGGCAACTGGGGAAGATAGTAACTGGCAAGAAATGCACCATGTTATATGACTCATTGACTGGATGACCGGGGAAGGACATGCGGCATCAGAACCTTTATCCAATCAGGGTAATATGTACTGTGATCGAAGCGGGGAGGGAATCATGCAGCTCCCAGGAGGCTCTAACATTCTGGTTGTCCATCGATATTAATTGTCGAGCGTGGTTTATCACGGTTGTGGCTCTTCCGACTTCGGTATCAAAGGAGACCGGGAGATGTTGGCCAGTAAGACCATCGAGTGCTACAATCTGAGCTCAGGGTGCGCTAACTATCAATGGGCCGTAATGTTTGAAATCCCTCCCAAAAGATAATCTACGACGTCAGACATGCACAGTGTATTGTTAAGGATACCAACTCCCTCGGTAGTTTACGGCAGCCGAGACGAAGTGAGAACAAGGCAGTAAGATAGGTTGGAAGCACCGAAAGTCTAACTAGTCATTCTGGGAGCTCAAATCATGGTTGTTCGAGGATTGAGGGTGCCTGCTACGACTCAGTTGCATCTTCGGTCAACATGTGTACGGTGGTAAGCTTCCAGGGGCAGCCCTGGCACATTGTTCTCTCATGGGGTAAGTCGCTCGTTGATATCTTTAACGTTACCTCGTCCATCTGATATGAGAAACCGATATCCTATAACGGCACCAGCAGTGAGGCATTTCCGTCAAATCAGGATGCGTAGTTGTCCGGGTAATCGAGGCAAAGTTTTCGTCATTGTGTTTGTGCCTGAGCAAACACCAATCCGGCTTTCAGACGATCCAACCACCACGAGCGACACGTTTCTTCCCAAACGGGCATTGTGCTCCTCGCAACACCAGGACGTTCCACAGGACGATGCAGGTTCTATATTACGATGAGACCTCTTGTAAGTCTCAGCCCTTCGCCATCACGAAATTTCACCAATGCCCCGTCCTCCTCCCCCTCGTCCTACGACGCCCTTCGAACCTTCTCCCGGGCATCATTCTTCCTCTCAAACACCGATCAAATCCATACCCATGGTTACCCAAGCAAACGAAGAGGCCAACAAAGTTGACGAGCAAATCGAAATCGAACTGCACGACAAGGTCTACTTGTTAAACCCCGACGACTTCATTAAGTTCCTCATGTACCGGGAGGACTCGACGGAATACGAAATCGACCGAACAGTGGCGAAGGACTGTTTTGAGTCCCTGAAGATCAAAGCCACGGCATGTCGGATACCTGTACTAGAGGAGATGGCCCGACAAGAAGGCACTAGCGACAGCGACATCGAACCCTTACTTCCAACATACACCAATCAATCCTTCTTCAAGCTGCGCAACGGAATCCGGGAAGAAAAGGACCTTTACCCACCTTTGGTCATCCTTCTCACGTACATCAATACATTCTTCCGCTTGAACTTCAACGCCACCATCGGAAAGTCGCCTATCGATGCTGCTTGGCCAAGCGCCGTTGATCCTTTGGCTACTCCCCAGGACTCGACGACGCAGCCGGTCGAGGAACATTTCCGACGACGTCGCTTCGTCATAACAGCAGAGACGGTCGGCTCTTTCATCCACCTCCGGGACTGCAAACCCCGACTGCTCCCCGACTTGTGTTTGCTACTCGAACCAACCATCACCTCAGCCCCGTGCAACTCGGAAGCCTTGCCCGGACCAGGTACCGGGTCTTCGACTTCTACCGATTTGGCAACCCAGGTCCAGCACGCTGGCGGGTCCATGAAGACCAGATCGAAGAGTCGTGCCGAAACAGCCAGCAACCCAACGACCGGCGGATCCGAGGAAAGCAGCGAACCAGCTACCGGCTCGAAGAAAACCATCGGGCAGCTCCTCCCAGCCAAAAACTCGACAAAGACCAGCGTAGTCCAACTATACTGGAAGGACGTCAAGGTGCCCATCGAAGTCAAACTCGACTCTTCCCTCAATTGCCATAATGTCTGCCAAATGGCTCGGTACGCAAGGGCCGCTAGGCTTGAGCAGTTCGATCGGAATGTGGTCTTCAGCATTTTGCTCAACAAAGAGGAGTGTCATGTCTTCCATTGGGATCCGGCTGCTTGCTTCATAACGACCATCCACATTCACAAGGAACCCGCCAAATTCGTCCAAGTCGTTGGGCGGCTTGCCTCCATGAGTCCGCACAGCATGGGATACGATCTCCAATTCTCAAACGCAGGACGGGTCCTTGCCTCCGAGAGGCTTCGCACTTTACTTCAGGTCGTGTCAAGCCCAGCCACGCCGTTCATAGACGTACCTAGACCGACTCTGAAGGATCAGAAGACAGTCATTCAGCTTGACCTCGACGTCGACAAGCCTCTAGCTGCGACGCGCGGATTCTTGTTCTCTCGGTTCGTCCGTGTTTGGCGGGCAAAAGTGGTGAAAGACTCCGACCCTGAAAGCTGGCCGATGTGCGTCGTGAAGCAGAACTGGGCCGATATGTCACGTCTTCACGAGGCATTCCTGTGCGAGAAGGCCAAAAATGTTGAGAATGTGGCGACGGTTCTGGGCTCAGAGGTCGCTGCATGCACACCCCAGTATCGCCAAGGGATCAAAAGCAACCACTTCTTAGGTGTTTATCGCAGACCCCAACCCCCTTCCCAAGCGTCCGACGAGCAGCCCGACACGACGGAACTCACCAGGGACAAAGATGAGGATTCACAGGCCGACGACGATGACTTCAACAACATCCCTGGCCCGCGATACGACCACTATGCCGACAATATACCCATGCCTTCGACTAATGCCTCCAGTACCAAGAAGCTACCGTTTCAATTTGAGCCCGCTTCCGACGTCGAAAAGCTGTGTATTGTCGATCGAGCGGTTGTGAGAATGATATTTTCCGAGATTGGTCGTTCTCTGTGGATGGCCAAGAACTCCACGGAGCTTCTGAAAGCGACAAGGGACTGGGTTAAAGGTGAGTTTATCGGCTGCTCAGAATGGTGAGCTAAAAGTTTTGACGTATCCTCTCAGGTGTGGAAGGGCTCTGGAGGGAGAACATCGTCCATCGTGACATCTCTACCGGAAACCTCCTGTTAGGTGCAAGCTCCGACGACCCGGCCTTTCTTATCGATCTCGGTCTAGCGCATAAGGGTGACATACCGCCAG
The DNA here is from genome assembly GCA_019633495.1 of Tulasnella sp. 427. Classification (NCBI taxonomy): domain Eukaryota; kingdom Fungi; phylum Basidiomycota; class Agaricomycetes; order Cantharellales; family Tulasnellaceae; genus Tulasnella; species Tulasnella sp. 427. The sequence goes on along the minus strand of WSUD01000545.1, from coordinate 8,216 downwards.
GGCCAGATCAGGAAGCTGGGGAGGACTTGGGGCGGAGGCATAATTCGAACCCGTCCGACCAAGACTCTGACGCCGCTAACGCCGACGTCTTACGCGCTAATAATCCCGAAAAGTTGGAGACCCCTGGTCAACGGGACACCGCTCAGAAATCCGCCGACGCATCTGAGGAACAGATGCGGATGGCTCGGGACCACCATCATATCACTGTAAGCATCTCGTTGGGTCTTAATGGCTGATCTCGTTGACGCGTTCAATGTTAGGGCACGCTGCCCTTTATCTCTTACGAGATCCTCGAGGGGAACATATCTGGACCGATCATCCCATCGACTTATCATCACGATATCGAATCGATCTTCTGGGTTCTCGTCTACTTCTGCCTTACCAAGTCTACCGATCCGCAAGCAATCCAAGCTCTCGAGTTTCTGAATGACTCGAAAGTTCCAGCTGTGCTCCTTATCAAGAAGGACCTACTAACTGGTAGGCTCAAAAAGCTCAAGTTCCCTTGGCAAGTTGAGCCAGTGGTGTGGTTTTTGCGCGAGTTAGCACCGGTTTTCTGGAACGGAGGGAAAAGGTGTGAACCTGTCGAATTCGATGTCGTATATGATATCATTGATCGTGCTCTGGAGGAGGCGTCAAAGCGAGCACCCAAGCGAAAGCTTTCCAATGTCAAGATTGCTTCACCGGAGACGGTTACCGAGGCACAGCTGCAAGATGACCTCGGGGAGGGTTCCGATCGTGAAGGTCGTCGTCGTCGTCTTGAGTAGACTAATACATTGTCTCTTCATTCGGCCTCCTCCCTTCGCTTGTGTTCCGCCGTGTCTGTACTACTGTTGCTCCCTCCTTCTCAGATTCTCAAAATATACCATTGCTTTGTACTGCTTTCTCGCTCTCCAAATTCATCGTTTTCCATCAAATCTGGTCCTATGACTTGCTGATGAGAGATAAATAGCATCGAGTATTTGCCTATCTAGTTCCTTCGTACAATTATCGGAGCTGAGTGCCAAGGAGTCGAGGCAAACTGCAATAGTCAGACGTCCTGCTTCTCAGGGACGATGGTTCCCCGCCGGATGATTAACGGCCCCAGAGACATTTACCTAAGGACCTTGTCCATGTATCATAATTAAAGAAGCTATGAGAGTTTTGTTCGTAAGGAAGTCGTCCACCTTACAATGGTCTTCACCAAGGGTGTCCAGAGTGTTCGCCCGAGCAAACACGCAGTCCGTGTTCATTTCTCTGGCAACCACCCCGAGCTGGCTAACGACAAGCCTCTGACTAGGCTTCCCTCGCTTCAAGTCAATCAGACTTGATCAAAAGCTGTAGGAGTACGAGCAATGGAGGCCCACCGACACGACACCACAAACTTTACAAGACTACAACATACAGTCATTCTAGCCTTCCCGACGCCGAGTTGCTCTTCAGAACATTGTGAAGACCGTTAGATACATTGCGAATTTGTCAAAAGACAAGAATACCGATTCGCCGCCATGGCCAATTCCCAATTCGTCAATCACGCTTTGACCTCCGCCAAGGTGAACGCGACCGACTTCTCGACCGACTGCGACTTCTCGAGCGATAACGATCTCTCGAGCGGTCTCTCCCGATCCCGATCCCGATCTCGCCCTGAGGGCGACGGCCTGCGGTCTCTTTCTCGTCCGCTCGGCGATGCTCGACGCTCTCGTGGACGATCAGGCTCCCTACCATATGCACCACGACCGGTTCCTGCAGCGGCCGAGCCACCTCTTCCTCCCCCTCGCCAATGCGTGCTGAGTGTCGGGTCCGCTGCCCGACCCCTCCCCCACTGGCGCTGGTTCCGCGGGTTGATCGATCTCCATTCCTCCATCTTCGCCAGACGTGAGCGATGTAAGGTCAATCACGTCCTTCGCCCAAACGGTACCGAGTGGATAGGCAGGCAATGGCGGAGCGATCAAGTGATGTGATCTAGAGTATGTCACCGAGAGCAAAGAATCCCAAACGTTCACCGACAACTCCGACTATTCCATTTAGGACACAATGAAGCCCATCGTAAGCAGAAGAAGTCCAATAGTATCTACTTCCGCTTCCGTCATCATAGCTGGAATTCTAACAGGTAAGCCTCTGGATTGAATGTTTATGCTTGGTAGTTAATCGCTCCCTGTTTCAAATCGTCCTGGGCTATGGCTACCATTACAATGTGCGCCTGTCTCGATTACAAATCCTCCTAGCATATGAGACTCGTCCAAGCTGACTAAATCTACTCTGCCAGCTTCTCGGTGGCGGTCCTAGTGGCCCGGATTGACCGACGGCAAGACCGAGAACGTACGAGAATCCGGGAAAAGGTGCGGCGCACCGCGCACCGCACACCGCAAACCGCACACCACTAGCTTGAGCCGGTCGGCGGGTTTGAAATCCAGGTACGCTTCTATCAAACCGCCGAAATTTGAATTCAGACAGAATGTAGAGTCCGTTGTAAATGACATGCAAATGACGTCTAATATTTCTACTTTTCTCGCGGTCAGCTTTCCCTTGACTCGCGCACACCATGGCACCCTCCCAGCAGCTCTTGAAAACGTCCGTTGAGGAGCTAATGCAGGCAAACAATGTCTTGGAGGACCTCTCAGTCTCAGATGTGATCCATTTCATAACCATAACCTCGCTATTTAAGAATGAGATTGAGCAGCACCGGCAATCTATGGACCAGGACAGCAGCCATCCGCCGCAATTCCTATCAGAAACCATGACACTGGTCCTAGCTCAAGTCTTGGAGACAAGTGTAGCGCACATTACTAGGTGCTGGGCTGCTTTCAAGGAGGTAGTTTGGGATGATAGCTCTATGGAAGAAATTGCGCGAGTGAACTCGGATCTGATCAAAAGTTATGGGATTAAACACCAATTTAGTGAGCCCTTGAAAGATCTTGTCACTGCAGGTTTCTTATCATCTTAACTATCGACATAGCTGAGCATTCGCTATACCCTCCGGACCACACCTGCATAAACCCTGCTTGCCCTCGGCTTGGAATACGATTGACTTCGGCTGAGGCAAGAAAGGTTGTCCTCTACACCATGAACGGGTCGGTTCCAGCATATTCGGTTCATTTGAGATGTCATGCTTCTAATGGTGAGGGTCCCAGAGCCTGAAATGACAAGCTAACCAACTGATATCATCAACTTAGGCTGTCGGACGGATTATCACCACAACTACTATGTCCAAGACGGAAAGCGACGGTACTACGGAGGAGTTCCTGACGTTATTCAGATCGGAGAGCACCACTTTGTACAGAAAAAAGTTGTCGAGATGTGGCAAGGGCTGATGCTCCATGCGTGGTACGTCATTACCTGAACGTTATTCCTCAAATGCTTATCCTCATTGTGCTAGGGTATCGGCGACAAATTGTGCTTCCTTCTATAATAGCTCGTTTGGCCGTCACCCTTCATACCGGGATGTTGAATGGCAGTTCCAGACTGACATTCGCACCGAGCACATCTGGGATGCATTCACCCTATTTGGCTTACTTGAGTATCACACCGAGCGCGATATGTATTTGACTCTCCCACATGGAGGAAGTCAGCAAAATCGGTTTGATGTTGCCATGGCGGAAGAAAATGAACGGATGATTCTGCTCGGCATAGGGAACATTGCCCATTATTGCGATAAATGCGCTCATATCTTTGAGCGGAAGGATGAGACAGGGATGATTGAACACGGTAATACACAGACAACACATGTGCTATAAAGAGACAGTTCAATGCTCATTACCCTTATGAAATAGTGATGGTCAATGCTGCAGTCACCGACGGGGTTACTATCGGGCACCCATGCTGTGCAACGCATAGGTCCGAAGGTCAATCCATTTAATGGGAACCCCATCCGGTGTGTTGAGGAGCGGTAGTAAGATCGCTGGCATTCGCATTCAGTTGCGGGTGATGGTGAATTTCGAGCTGGACCGCGAAACAATTTGGTTGCGTAGACAAACAGCAAGAACCCTAGAAACGATCGGCACGCAGCCGGGGCTTGTGCCGTTGAGTTACCAGAATATTTATTCTAAATAATTATCTATAAAACTCGTGTTTTTTATAGCATACAGGGGTGTCGGCTCGGTTTGCAACGGTCGAGGTCGTTATGGGTGAGATTGGAAGTGGTCCGCCGTGCGCGGTGCGCGGTTTGCAGTGCGGCGTCCGTTTTCCCCGATACCTGGATTTTCTGGCAAGACCGACCTCGAGGTGTACCGCGTCGCTTCCGGAGTCTGTGTCGTTACTGCCTTCAGCTCTCCATCGTTGCAGTATGTTGTCTATGCCAGGTAAGAGCTCTCTACTTTTGAGTGCTTAGCGTGCTTGAGTTTCTGGTGTCTATTTCCAGGTTGGCCTCCACGCTCGAAAGCCGGTAACACAAGCCTACCCCACCCTATGTCACCCTGCAACCCTAGAAATGAATTTGAACGATTCTTGGGTGATTTGCATCTTTTTACTGCTTTCTCTGGATGAATAAGTCTGACGTCTGTCTGCAGAAGCCTCGGCACTCCTTTACCCTACCATTTTCATCCCTTTAACCGCCTCACGTCGTGAGGCTCACTTACTCCTACTATGAATCTAACAGAAAGACACTCTTTCATCATTCTACTCAATATATACTCCACTGCCGCGAACTCTCCTGCCTTTCAGGGCGACGTGCAGCTTTGCTTGGCAGACGGCGTACTTGTCCTTGGATTTTTTTATCTTTATCAATTTCCTGAGTGCGAAGAATTTACTGGCAACTGCTTTGGAGATTTAGATGTCGGAGAAGAATCATGGGGAAGAACAAGGAAAGGTCAACAGAGGAATGAATGGAAGAGAAGTGCACAATTACTGAATCGGCCGCAATTAGGAAGTTTACAGAGGATCGAAGGAAGGGAATATGGACGCAATACAGGAGTCGGAGGAAATAGTCGGGCTACAGTCAATACGAAGACGAAGGGGGAGTGAAGTTGGTACCAGGGGAATGGGAAAAAAGGGAGAGATGGTCTCTATGATGTAATGGGTCAGAGGGGGGATGTAGAGGTTGGAAGGATGCGGAAATAGCCGGGAAAGCACTCGGTTGTTTCTACGGCTGGCCGAATAGCAAAACCCGCTCCAGTTCGTAAATATCTAGCCGCTCATACCCTGAGGTTCCGATCTGTCGCGTTCGCATTGTGAGATGACGGAGTACGAAGCACTGGTGAAGAACATCCAGTCCTTGACTAGGCGGATGAATACACACACACACACACACACACACACTGAGTAAGGGCCCCGCGTGAAGGTTAGCAGTACGCAATTATACAATCTACTTCTATTACTATAATACATCGGCGACCATAGAAGGTTAAGCGTTCTCGGATGATGATAAGGAAAAAAGCGGTGGCGGATAATCAGGCAGAGAAAAGGAGTAAAACTGAATAGAACCCGCCATAATTAGAGAACCATTAAGAATGGACGAAATGAATGGGGAAATTGCTATTAGAGGACGATGATGGGTTAGGATATGGACAGAAGTACAGTGAATGGACGATCAGGAAGTAACTCCACGCTCCATAAAGCCGCCAGACTCCCAAGCAAGCTTACATCGTGAGCGGTGGTCTAAAGAACATCCACGAAGGATGAGATGGGAAAAATTGAGCCCTTCTCTCGGCATCAGGGAGGAGGACAGGATAAAGCTGGACAATCGTGTCACTCCGCAAGAGCATCAAAAATGCATGGGTGCCTATCGTACTCGAAGACAAATCGGAGACCCAGCATGACGAAAGAGCCAACATTGAAAGAAGGAGAGGATGGAATGAGGTCAATTCAGTGAATAAACTGGATAATCATCAAGAGACACTAAGCTTTCACAGCGGAATTAGAGTTATTATGGGCAATAGCCAATGCCGTGGGGAAAGGGGGCTGCTTTTCTCCCGCCTATCAAACGGATCGTCACCGTCGTTAGTGTAACGTCTATCACTAATCAAGAAGGATAGCTTACAAAACCGTCAACCTGCGACGAAGTTGACGGGTTGAAGCTCGGCTACAACGTGCGGCCGTCAATCCAGACAAGCTCAATGAGGGAGTAAGTCGAGTTAAAGCCCACCAGATGCACTGCTAACCCAGCTTGATATCCCCAGTGGCAAGCGTCACCTCTCCACCCAGAACGTGACGATGCCTGGAGCAGCCTCTGCAGGCCCATTCGAAGGCAAATGACGCCCACAAAAACCCCTCCCAAGGGACCCACGGCAACAGACGGACTGGGGTTGAACGTAGATCTTAGAAACGTTGCTTCGCAGGAGCAGGTGAAAAGTCTTACGAGCTTAAAAGCCGTAGAGCTAGCGTATTACTGTTGGTCAGTAATAGACGTCGGGCCCGGGTCGCTGCCTTGGGTACTCGGACATGGTAAACGCGTAAAGGAGACGAAAGGCAGGAACGAAGGAGGGGTCGAAGCAAAGTCAGCGATTTATCCACAGTAAATGGAAGTGAAAGGAAGGACACTAAGCTTTCGACGCTGACTACAATCTAGGCACTTGGGCAGACGCCCATGCCGTGGGGCTAGGGGGCTGCTTTTCTCCCGCCTTTCAAACGGATCGTCACCGTCGTCAGTGTAACGTCTATCACTAATCAAGAAGGATAGCTTAACAAACCGTCAACCTGCGACGAAGTTGACGGGTTGAAGCTCGGCTACAGCGTGCGGCCGTCAATCCAAACAAGCTCGATGAGGGAGTAAGTCGAGTTAAAGCCCACCAGATGCACTGCTAACCCAGCTTGATATCCCCAGTGGCAAGCGTCACCTCTCCACCCAGAGCGTGACGATGCCTGGAGCAGCCTCTGCAGGCCCATCCGAAGGCAAATGACGCCCACAAAAACCACTCCCAAGGGGCACCTCAAGACAGCCCACAGCGATAGATCGAGTTGAGTCCCTGAACGCCGTAAAAGTCAGCTCGCCGAAAGCGTCCGAGATATCCGGCTCGACTTACGAAGTCGTAGCTCTTTGAGTGGTACAAGAGATGCTGGACGTACCACCAGCCCGACTTGCAATCGCGGAGATGTAAAGGTTCAGGTTGCGCGGTCCGCAATTTCTCACGTCGAATTCTGCCTTTTTTGGTAACCTATTAGCTCGTGACGCCGCGTTTTTAGATAATTCAGTTTCCTGATACGCAAGGTACATCTACCCAGGTTGGCAATTTGGAGTGGCGGCTGTCGATTGCTCAGCTCGAAGTCAACTTACCGCGCTATGAACACCTCACCTTTTTGCCTTCAATTCAAGTTCTCGAGAAATCTCGTACCACTCTGGCTGATGCTACCGATTCAAGCAGTACCTGTTCCAGTACCAACGAGTTGAGAATCCTTCCACTGAGAATGGTTCATGTTATTCCAGGATCTTTTGGCCCCGGAGCACAAAGTTAGATAGCGGAGACGGAATTCATGGCCGATTCAATGTCTGCCGGAGTTTGATTGATTGCGTCTCGATGACGATGTCATACCATCCTAATATCACAGATTGATAACATATGGACTCCATTACCGATGTATTATTCCGGCGAAGATGGGAGAGACTGGTTTGAGGCAAGCATCTACTTATAGTTACTCGAACCATGGTCGTCATGGGATCGGAATATCCACACGACTACTTCCTCTTTGTCGCTGCTGACAATGGCTTCAAACACTCCAGGGAACCATGGTCGGTCAGCCATACTTACGGGAAATTCCTTGTTTACCGTGTCACCCTTCCGACGGTTCCCCGAGGCTCGATTCATTAAATACGTTGTCATCTTAACCCGAGAATGTCATATAAGCTAATCTAATCAAAAGTGTAACCTACGCGCGACACTGGCAGGGACTGCCGAAGGCGGGGTCGAACAATGGATCTTTCTTTATGAAGCTGAGCCCTCCCCTCGCTAAATACAAGCACCTCTGGACGTCTAGATGACCAGGATTTCCATATTGTTCCTACAAGACTCGCTAGATTAGTCACACAAATAGCTGGAGAAGCAAATCACGGGCAAAAACTGCGTAGTTCACGTAACGCTTTAGGTAAGAGGGCCTGGTGCGATCATAAGACCTCGAAGTCCGTAACTTCCCCGGCCTGCCTTCGTCGAACATGGTTCAGTAGTCGGTGAGAGAATTACCAGTGCTATGACTCATTGAACGACCAGGAGGGGAAGGACATATGTCACAAGCACCTTTTCCTTCCAATTTAGTAGCGTTACTTTGGCCGAATGTGGAAAGGAAAGGCCATCCTACAGCCTTTGAGGGTCTCG
>WSUD01000544.1:0-11890 GCA_019633495.1 Tulasnella sp. 427 | reverse complement strand
CTCGTCTTCGTCTCAGTTTGGAGCAGAAAGGCGGTTACGGACGAAGAGTCTTTCGCACCGATCAAAGCTGCCATCGACCTCGTACCGGAGGGCGAAAAACTCTTCATCAACTCGGCCGAGTTCTATGGCGGCCCAGGCAACTTCACCGCCAGTCTTGAGCTCTTGGCTCGATTCTTCACCAAGTACCCGGAGCTGGCAGACCGAACCTTCTTGTCTGTCAAGGCAAGTGACAACAAAATACGTCCACCCTCTCGATGCCCATAGGATAGACGTTGATCGGTTTATTAGGGTGGACAGGGAGCCGACAACATGTTCATTACAGACGGTAGCATGCAAAATCTCCGCCGAAGCATCGACACCATCAACAGAGCTTTGGACGGCAAAAAGAAGGTGGACCTGTTCGAATGCGCTCGCGTCGATCCAAATACTCCCGTTGAGCAAGTGATGCGGAGCTTGAAGGAACTGAGCGCGGAGGGCAAATTCGACTATATTGGCGTTTCGGAGACCTCTGCAGCGACTCTGCAGAAAGCCGCTGCGGTGCGTACGGAAGCATCTAATTACCTGTCTTACCTGTACCCTGACGCTTTTGCTTCCCTTAGGTCGCCGACATTGCGGCTGTCGAAATCGAAGTCTCGCCGTGGTCTTACGAAGACGAGACGCGAAAGGTAATAGCAATCGCTGCGGAACGGAGGATTCCCATCATAGCATACTCGTAAGCTCGTAATATTTACGCCCCCGGCACGCATCTCTCATTCAATCTGTACTTCTGTCTCAGGCCACTCGGTCGAGGCCTCTTGACAGGGAAAATCACTCTAGAAACCCTTGATCAAGACGACCCTCGTCGACGATTCTCGCGCTTCAAAGAAGACGTGAGTTTACCACCCTGCGATATACATCCTCTCTTTATTTCGACTGAGCCTACATTTCTTCTCCAAGGCGATGGGTCACAACCAGCAGATCATCGACGCTCTCGCTAGGATCGCTGAAGCCAAAGGAATTACCATGGCCCAATTCTCCCTCGCATGGGTGTGCAGCCTTGGACCTCACATGGTCCCTATTCCCGGATCAACCAAGGTGCACCGGATCGAAGAGAACTTCGCGGCTGCGCAGATCAAGTTGACTGAAGAGGAGGTCACGACCATCAGGGATATCGTGGCGGATATTGGCGTCAAGGGAGGGCGGTTCGCGGATCTGAAGCATTTGGAGAACCTCTGGGGATGAAAACTGTCTCGAGGTACTTGATGAAAACATGAAAAATACGACTGGCGTTGTAAAATTGATTCTCCAATGCCCTGCTACCTGTTGCACCATTGCATAAAGAACCATAACTGCCCAGCTTACATAAGTAAAGGTGCACCTGCACTTAGGTTTCCGGAATTGCTTAAATGCACTACTATCGTCATTCGGTTTGATATGCGTCTGAACCTAGAACGTTTCAAAATGAAATTCAAGGTGAAACTCGGTGATCGACGGCAATCGCGCCACGAATGTCATCAAGCCTCTCGGTTTCTCACGTTCCCATCCACTTGTGACTTCCAGTGGAGTCGTTTCTTTCTGCACCCATCGCGGCCGCTTCACCCAGACTCTCAAGGAGCACAGTGCACGTCCAATTGCACGATCGGTCCTCGCCGTTGGATCGACATTTGAAGATTCAAGGTCGACAAAGTGAAGCTTGAAGGGTGCTTCAAAGTGGGGCATTGGATCCAAGTGGGAGCGTGGTTCGAAGCCGGTATGCGTCAAGACTTTGGATCGTCAGGAGGGCGAAACTTGAAAGCATTGATTTCGATCTCGTCTTGAGGATCTCCGCCGCGTAACTCCGGTACTCGTACATATATACGAACCAAAGATGGGTCTTGAAGAGGTTCCCTCAAGTCGTTCCCCAAGTCCTACAGGGAACCTTCTCTCGAACAACACTCATCGTTGTTCGACTACTGCGTACCTCCATGTCCATCTTCCTCTCCTCTACCGCCTCCGACGTCGTCTCCGTCACTGGCACTTCTAAAAGCTTTAATAACCTCGTATTCTACACCTACGAGCAACTTCAAAATCGGAGGAATGAGCAGACCTTGATCAATCCTGACGTCACTTTACCGGCTTTGGTACGTCTCCAATTCTTTCAATCAGCTTTCACTTCGTCCATCAGTCCTGACGACTCCCCCTAGGTCTCCTCCGACTACAACACCGACTCGTCCGATAGTGACACGGAGACTGCAGATGGCGCCAGCATCTGTGAATCGACTATCAAGGTCGACTCTGTCACTGAGGTGGTTGCGAAGGACCCCGAGCACGCTGAGAGTCACTTCCTGGTAAGACCGGCAGACCAGTTATCCGAGCTTCCAATCACTGACCCTCCGACGTCATATCTTTTAGAAGTCGACCGGTAGTCTCTCCGGAGGCGTAGTAGGATGGTCGATTCCTGTAACGACGTGCGTCATCAGGCCAGCGGCACCCAACAGGCAGTCCGATGTCCCATCTTTGACGCCCGCAGCTTCGCCACGCGCGCGGAACCATCGTCGTCAGCATTGGAAACCGTCGATGATGGACACAACCGTCAACAACGACCCCGCCTTAACTTGGTCTTACCCAATCACTTGGGAAGATGAGGAACGGGGGATCACGACGTCCGCTTGGCGCTGCAACAAGCGTGGACGCTTTCGTGGACTGTAAGTACTTGATTGCCTTGGTCTTCTCGCAGCCTCTGACGTGTACGCGGTGTTAGTGAGAACTCTCCCGTCGCAATCGTTTTGACGGAGTCGGACGAATTCGTCCCACAGGGGTACCCATCTTCAAGCTCCACCGAGGGTCCACCTCAATCCAGGGAGCTCCTAAGCCCTCAGTGGTGGATGGATAGGTTTGAGATGGGAGAGGATGAGGCGGATGATCAGGAGGACGACGACGACGACGAGGTACCCTGGTATCTTCAGGAATATGAGTACGACTCGGACGGCGAGGTGAATTTTGAAGGGTTCTAGTAAGACCCAGGACTTGAAGGGCCAACTATCTTTGTAATCTTGGTATAATATAAATTGTTTTGGCCAATTTGATACGAACGGTATTAATTCTTGAATACATTGACATCAAGAGCGCCAAGTGTGACTTGAGGATCGCTGACTAACTGCCGGTGTCTAGCACCTAATAACTTATATATTCGTCTGATGACAGCCAGGAGTAGCGTATAGCTTAGGCTTCATGAGCCAGGAACCCAGATACGATGGCAATGCTGACCATATCTGAGCAACCGGTGACGGGCGTGGGCAAAAGGCGTCGGGATATCGAATGTTTGAAAGTGAATGATAGTGGCGTCTTAATTCAGCTTCAATCTCTCGGCGTATTGTTATTGCCTGCCTAGCGTAAGCTAATAAGAGCCTTGATAATTTATCACTGAGGAATTCATGGTTGTGGGTGGGTCGGGGGTGTGAGTGAAGGGTGGATGCCGCGCGTCGTTGCCAACTCGAGGTGATTCATCTCGGTCGATGTCAAACCCCAGTATGATGCTTGGCTTCAATCCCAAGCTTATCTGGTACGGATACATCTCACGTGGAGGGAGATATACGGGATGCCAAGTTCGACCGACCTTGATGCGGTAGGAATCATCTTATACGAGTCTGACCGTCACATGTCACGCAGAAAGGCGTAAGGGGCGAAGGAAATTTGCAGGATAGATAGCAAAATAAAATGATAAAGATGCGAGATGACGTACGGATACAACTGAGGAGGCAAAGAAACAAGAAGAAACAGAGGAAAATGAACATGAGATGAAAATGATACAGTGCTTTCAAGTGGACCTAAATCCCAACGTTACGCTGAGCCGTAGAGTTGTTGAAGTTGTGTCAACTGAGCGTGTTGGACGAGAGCAACTGAGGAGTGAATAGATTATTGTTGATAGGGCCTGGCTGCCTATAGAGAGATTCCGGTGATACCGCAATGGCATCTGGACCCTCATTGACTTGGTGAGGAATATAGTCATATCCAAATGTCCAGGTCGGATCGAATGGGACTTGCGGCGCAAAGAAATCTGGAGAAATGGGATAGCTGAATGCGCTCCACACGGGAGCACTATGAAGCGCCGGTTGTGTGGAGGGACCAGCCACTGGGACGTACCCGACTCCAATCTGAAGGCCATCCAGACTCGATCTGGCGGCGGAGAAAGGGTTCAAGAGGTGGTTGTTAAAGATGCTATCGATCCCGGTGCTTTGGCCCCATTGTCTTTGCTCGCCGACTGCCCGGTGAGTTGAACGAGGCTGAGGGATGAATGCTGGAGCAAGAGCTGAATAGTCTTCGCGGTGAGCCTGAGACGTATATCCATATGCGAAAGATGGATTGGCGGTAACCAGAGCGCTCGGACTGCTTGGAGGAGAAGGATGGGGAGACTGATTGGGAAGCGCCATCACATCGACGGGCAATGCCGCCTGAGTTTGGCTGCTGGGCTGGCTTGTCAAGGGGAACGGCAATCCGGCAGGAGGAGAAGTCGAGCTGTTTCTACACAGCACGTTAGAAAAACTGCATATATTTTAGCTCCGAATGACGGTGTGCTCACTGTGACGAGGGTTCCTTCGATGGGCCGGGCATTTCAGCTCCGGTCCCGTCCTCATGTTCCTGAGTCTCCCCCAAGACCTGAGGTGAGCTTTGTGTGTCTTCGCTCGAAGAGCTGGAGGATCTTGTTTCCTTCTTATTCTTGTCATTTCTGATTTTGGTTTCAATCGGCGTTCCAGACAGTCTCCAGCGCTTTGATCCTTTCTCAAAGGCCCCAGTAAACGAGGAGGACTGGCTGAGTAACTGCTCCACAGTTCGTCTGACGTGAATGGATGCATGCTGTAGGGGCAGCCAAGATGCAATTTATGAGGGCCTGTACGCTCCGGCATGAAAGGAACGCTCACTTCTACACTCGCGAGACATGCATTGCACGTAGACTGAGCCCTGCGCGTGACCAGCCATGGACGGTAGCGACTAATCTCTCTGACCACAGCCATGGCGCCTCTGAGACCTTCGGGCGCGAATTTGAGTGCCGCTCTGAGGGAAGAGAGTATTAGTGACAATCGATGAAGGAAAACGAGGAACCCTCGCACGCGACAGCAATTATGGTCGGGAAGCCGTCGCGGTCCTTCTTCTCAGGCGGCTCGTCAAACATAGGGTCGGAGAGTGGGAGTATGTCCTCATGGGCCGTGACTTGGTGTCGTGAGCTCGAGACTTTAGGCATTGATGACTGCTTCTTGTGTTTCCTGGGATTTGCAATGGGTTTAGAGGGGACTTAGGGGTGTGAGTGGAGGGAAATGGTGGTGGATCATAGCGGCAAAGAAGGGATTTCTGGAAGGGATTTATATGGTTCCACCCGACAGTCGCCATTTTGCTCGAGCTTACAGAATGGCAAAAGATTAAAGAGGCCGGGGAGGGCACGGTGGTTTAGACAACGTGGCTCAGCCCTCGTAAAACGGTGGGCGTTTCAGGAGTCAGACTTGTGCCCCGAGATCGGATTGGTCCGTGCGCTGAGGTATCGGTCGTTTCAGAAACTCAACAAAAAGCGCGAAGCACCAAAACATGAGGAGATTCGGTGACGGTAGTCGTTTGGGGAGGCATTTGTACTTGAAATCATTGTTCTTTCGCGATGAACAAAATCGAGGTATTTTGGGATACCCCAAGAGGGGTCGTCACACTTTATCCCAGCTACTGGAAGATACTTCAGGCGCTCAGAGAAGACTGCTACCCACACCTATCATAAAGGACTACCAGTATATCTAAATACTAAGCACGAACAAGGAGAAATTGCGGTAATAAGTGTACGACTATGCTGTATCAGGCCCAGCGCGTGTTTGTCTGGAAGTGATCATACATTATCGTTCGAGCTAAAAGGTAGCTGAGTGACCATATAGATTAGATCGTGAACGGTTTCGGTATGCGTTGGCGGCAGTGATACGCACGTGCTCGTTGAGACGGGTCGAGATTCCAAGTACACATGCACCATCGCGGAACAGAAAGTATCACCCATAGGCGACTGCCAACCACGAGGCATAGAACAAGCCAATGCCAATGTAATTGACTCTTCCGTATTCAGATACAGAGTTCTGGACAAATTCCGGACTAAGGAGACCCCGGATTGCTACGCACTTTGCTTCGTTGTTTCGAAGGAATATGGACGCAAGCCCAAAATGACACTCCACCGTACTCAATCGAAGCCCCCCTCAAATGTGATTCGAGCTGTTTGACATATCTAAAACGAAGAACTCTCTTGCCTAGATCTGCGATCGATCAAGAACAATGCCAGGTGGCCAAAGCGTTGACAACAATTGCTCCATTTATCGTGTGTTGCGGCCCCATCTCATGCTAAAACATATGCACTGTGCCGTTTCGTCGAGAGCAGGATAAAATCCAAGGAAGGCTGCTAAGAACACACCAATCGTGACCAAAACGGTTCCGCAAGGACCTTCGCTTTGGACCCCGAAAAGCCGCAAGTATGATGCCGATTGTCCTACCGTCCAAGTCGCCGTTCCCGGCAACACCACACCAGATAAGGCTTTTGGCTGATGGGAGCTTTCACCGGATTGGTGTATGGATCTCGAGACCTTCAATGCGGTGGATGTTTCGCTAGCGGCGAACACTCAAATCCGCGGCCCACGGGATATGGATTGGAAGGCACGCTCGGGCTACAACACACCTTGAAATGCTCCTCGCCGAGCTGGATTATAAGCTTCGAATTCGACTGCACTCGGGAACGGATTCGAGGGGAGAGTGGGTAGTTCCTGAATTCTGCTCGTATCCAGGGCCATCGGAGTTACGTTACTATGTCCAGATCCAGATGGTCTAAATTTCAATATCTCCCGAAAGCAGGTGTGCCTCGGGGCTGTTTCCTCTACGTCTTTGAGAGGCATCTACAGCCTCGTACTCGATGATAGTAAAGGGTCTCTGTCTACGAGAGTTTGATGCAATGCACGACATTGCTACCATTGCCATTTTCACGCTTGCGACAGCGCATCACCGACATCGTCGCTTGGGAAGACCCAGTACCCGCTACAACACCTCGCAACGGATCACCGGACGTCTGACAGCTGATAAAGTGCTGCACTTGCTCGCTGCCTGAAAGCAAGCTCCTTTGTGCATCATCCCAATACCGGACCTGCAGCTGGAAGCTTAGGTGTACGCGAGTGCGCATTCAGATGGTTAGATAGGTATTGAGGAGGCCGAACATTGTGATTGTGACCGGTTACTGGTGAGCCTTGCATGTCAATTGCTTGTTCATAAATTCTAAACGTTCTCTAACCATTCTTCTGGTCCCGGTGATCCCGCAATCATCATCGTGAGGCTCGGGATTGCTTGCAACATCAGGCCCCATACAAAACAAACGACGTCGGCTTTAATCAAGAATTATTGATTTCAACAGTCTTGCGCGACAGGGATGCTGAGTAAATGCCGCAGGCAGGTATTTGGTTTCCTCCAACGCCGCAAGATGTCCGTTAACGCCACATTTGTGTTCCCGTACCTACCTGATTTGGAAGGTAATTGATTGTTCGTCCGCGTTTTCTGGAGCGGTCCATGACCAAATCGGCAATCCACAGCGTCTAAGAAGGAGGAAGTTCCGTCGCGTTCGACGTGAGCGGTAATGCAGTTCATCCTTCTGAATACTCAGGACGTCGCGGAGAACATGGCTACATCGGGGGCGAAATTATAGAATCATCGGCGGTTATTGCAA
This sequence comes from Tulasnella sp. 427, assembly GCA_019633495.1. NCBI lineage: Eukaryota > Fungi > Basidiomycota > Agaricomycetes > Cantharellales > Tulasnellaceae > Tulasnella > Tulasnella sp. 427. The sequence goes on along the minus strand of WSUD01000544.1, from coordinate 4,209 downwards.
CCAGGTCTGGGTGCGCTCTGCGGGGACATTGTTGCCCAAGACTGAATCCGCTAACCGACGCGGTAATCTTGCTCATATTGATGTTTGGGGTGAGTGATCTCATTCAGACATTGGCATTATTTACCGTTGCTCACATTCTCTCGTTTCGGTGCAGCCTACCCAGTCAGAAAACCAATAACTTCTCCCGATTCGGATCACGATGGAAGCGTCCTCCGACTCTGGACTTCTGAATATATATACCCGAGAAAGTGAGAGGTTGGTGGTCCTCAATCAACTTGTTCACCTCTCTCGAACAAGTATTCTTTCGTCGTCGACATCACCGCCTCCTCATCGCCAAACCTCTTATTCACCACCACAAAGCAAGATGTCCACGATTACCACTGCATTCGTCTTCAACGCTCCCAACGCTGCCTACGACTTCCCTCTCAGCGCCCCGTACAATTTCGATACCTACAATGCCGGGATGTTTGAAGGGTACCTCCCCACCTCCGAGTACGCGGATACTAGGATGGGCTATTGCCCGCAGCAAATGGGGGTCTGGGTCAAGCGGCGGGCGGCGGCGATGATCGAAGACAGTTTCAGAACAAACTGGCGGGTAGAAGTAAGTTCTCGGTTCCTTCGCTCTCGTCTCTCAATTCTTACTGCCCGACCGGTTGTCCTGACGACGCGGCACCTTAGTCGCGCAAGTCTGCGCCGGACCTCAAGGTTGCGCCTCTTGCCGTTGCCGCTGGAGTGCTCCCCGTGGCCACCAGGGCCAAGGTAAAACCTACGACCACGACCAAGATACCAGCAACCTCGGTTGCTCAATCAATCGCCCAGCAAGACAAGGCTATGCAACAGCTGTTTGCAATTGCGAAGAGGCGCTACGAGCAGCTGGCAAAATGTAGCGGGCCGATCCCGGCACACGTAACGGTACATCTTGAACTTCTTCGATTTGTTCTCCGTTCCGCGTTTCTGACCACATCTTATCAGAGAGTCTTCCGTCCCCTCTCAGAAACACCATCCAAACTCAATACGGAGTGTCGCAACCCACGTGTGGCGACTCAGAGGCGCGGAATTCTCAAACCGGACCCTACGGCCCTTCAAGCCATGGGCTCTCCTGCACCGAGCCCGAAGAGTCCGAGGAAAGTACGGTTCCTTTTCCCGGAAGCGTAGGAAGGTGGAGGGTTGAAAAGGTTGAAAAGGTTGACTATGTATGCTTGCCTGTAATCTTTGTGTTGCGTAAATAGAATCGAAATGGTTCCCTGGAATTCGCCCGCGCGTGATGATCTTAGACTTGCCGGCTTGGTGAACTGTGAGTTTTCGAGTACGGGTAAGTGCTGATGACTCAAGTGTTGATTGAACACTCGCAACAACTTCGTGTTTCGGTCCGTGGGGAAGTCAACGTCGAATTCTGCTTGAGACACAGGCACGTGCAAGTACTTTCGAATAGAGCTTCCGCAAAATGACAAAGGCCACTCTTGAGCAGGCATGACGTAGCTATAGAGCGGGGTAATTCCTCGCTCCAGTATTTCGAGCAACCTCAGAGTCTCTTGACAGCTTCTTCTCGAGTATAATCCCTCGGAGGGCTTCTCGAATACCCCCTCCGCGGTAGCTTCTGAGATCCCCTTCAGCCGATTTTTCCCGCGCTGCCGTCACTTTAAGTGACGTCATAACTACTTGCGTCAGGTCGAGGTAGGTAAAGCGTATTGGATGGTCGACGTTCTCGATCGAGGTATCAAACCGGAGACACCCCTATAGACGAGAACCAACGAAACAATTCCCGAAGATGGTAGCACGTAACGGCCTCCGCAGAATGGCCGACATTAGATGAAGGAGGTTGGTGACCGTCAGGGGCAGACCAAGAGTTTTGGCTGCAAATACTTAGCGATCTGCAATAGACCCTGAGCCATTTCCGCTGCTGAACTCGACGCTACGACCCTTCACGGCACCCGGCCCCCTTTCCCACGATCTACTTCTGTCAGACACCTCTATACAATTTAGCAACCCAACCATACACTCGAGAGACACTGACTGCGATAGGTGCCAGCACAAATAGCCGCTGTGCGTCGCTCCCGCCAACTTCAGGTGGACCTTCGGAAGCCTGAAGATTGCTGCTTTGCTGCAAAGGTTACTGTGAGATCGACGAAGACTTTGTGCCTTCCCGAAATAGGGTACTAGTGTGCCCAGTCGCTATTCATGGACCAACGTCGGGCCTTGACCCAAGCAGAGTTGCGCAAGAGGAACCATTTCGGTCCTGGCACGGTATGAGGAGCAGACCCGGTAATAGTATGACAACCTGCCGGCAGGAGACACCAAGTTGACTCTTGCTTGTACAATCAAAATCCTTCGGGGTATGACGATCAGACTTCCCAGCTACCGACAACTGCTTGGCCTATTCAAACGAGTTCCGTTTGTCCCGCGGGATTCGAATATTCCCTTTCAACTCCGTTTGTAAGCATGATCAAAACCATCATTGACTTGGCTATTGTATCAGCAACGAATTCCGACCGTCTTTCAGACACAGACCGCATGCCGTATAATTCCACACCGCAAGCGAGCACCCTCGCTCTAGCCCGGCTCTGCCTCCAAACGTCGTAGTGGCGTGAAACTCTTCTTCCCCAGGATCGGCGCCACAAGCAATTGCAAGGCGCTTTGACGCCACGGTGGTTCTGCTGCCTTCAAAGAGATCTGCGCATACCAGTCCGCAACACCATATCGTGTCGGGCCTTATTGAATACCAAGCAAAATTGCGTCCGACAAGCGTGTGCGTCAGACGCCTCCCGAGAGATGAGAATTCACAGGATTCCAAGCTCGTTGAGCCCAATAGGTTCTCTGGTACGTTCTTCACTGTATTATTTTCGGCCTAGCCGTGATGTGCTGATTCGGATGAACTCCGCATTCTAGATTGTTCCCTCGAATCTTCCAGGACGAAGCTTACGCCATTCGTATTCCAGACAAGTTCTCAGCTGTGACTTCCCGGGGTCTGTCATCACGGCCAAGAAAATGTTCCTCCCTCTCAGCGCCTAGCACTCCGGCTCAGAGTCAGATGAGGCTCTAGTATCTAAATGTCGCCGAGAGTGGCTGTCGAGAACCACTTCCTCCCTTCAAGCTTAGGAATATTTGTGTAGATTCACCGGCGCGTTCTGTATGGAGTGAGTGAGGGGAAGGCGAAAGTGGTGTTAGAATAGGAGTCAAATAGGGATGACTTGCAGATGTTTGGTTTCTCTACGGTTTGCTTGGAATCTGAATGACTCGGCCTAATCGCCTCTCCACTCAAGCCCGACCAATATGTTCAATCAAGAAGATCCGAATGTCTTAGCATTATAAATCAAGAGTACGCGCAACAGACCATGTCGCGTCATCAAAGTGCGAGAGCTGTCGACCTGGGTTGGCAACGACGATCTCAGGTATCGATTCATACAAAAAGAAAATCGGAGAAGAAACTAGGTACAGGTTGGAGTAACGGTCGATCATGGTGTCGACTCAGAGCAATATAATTTGAGCTACAAGAACCATGAATGAAAGCAGACCAACACTACTATTAAAGTAAACGCACAATCTAAGAAAGTAAACAGCTCCATGAGCGAGCACATTAGGCTCAAGCTCGAGCTACACGCTACGGCTCGCTTCCGCCACTTCTCATTCCGTTCGACGTCCATCAGATTGAGCCACCTCGCCTGGCCCATGAGAGATGATCCCAAAAGTCTTCTGTTCTGCCCCGTCCGTCTCCGCGATTACTCGAGCGCATTCCCCCATTTCCACTTTGCCCGTCGTCAGATTCGCCAGTCCTCCCATATCGCGCGCCCCATCATGCTTCTCCAATATCAGGTCGGGAAGAATACGGCCTATGTTTGACTTGTGTCGCTCGGCTTCAGGACTCCCGTCGACTTCAGTGCGATCCTCGAAGGTATACAGGTTCACGCCAAGACCACTCCCATTTTGAACGTCCTCGGAAAGAGCCAAATTTATGCCATCATTGCTGTCTTGAGGAGGTCGGGGAGTTTCCGGCGAAGGAAAAGTGGACGAATGGTCGGAGAAGGCGGGACTGGCGGAAAGGTCCGGTAGGCACTCCGGAGCTTCATGTCGGTGAGATAAGCTGTTTGCCTTGAGGTCTTGCCTAGGGTAAGGTACTCCATCTTCTAGCTTGTGATGATTGTTCTGGGGTTGCCCGACCGCCGTCGTTCTGTTTTCCTCGCTTCCCGAAGCCTTCGGAACACCCGCATCGAC
>WSUD01000542.1:0-13957 GCA_019633495.1 Tulasnella sp. 427 | reverse complement strand
CATATCGGGGAACGAGTAAGGAATCAACTCCAGACTGCGACAGTTGGAAACCGAGAGCTCACCAATAGGTGTTGAGGTTGGATAGAGATTGCTCATGGGTAGACCGGTAGTGAAGGTTGAGTCGGCGTTGTGAAGACCCGATAACGAGGCCGAATGGATTGACAAAAATTGTGCAAACACGAATTGCCACGCTCCCACGCCCGTCGTCTTACAAAGCACAAGATTGCACAGCCTTGTATATTCGGGTTCGATATCGATATATGTGGTCGATAAATAAAGAAAAAGGGGAGGGCGTGGGAGATATCGAAAGGAAATAGAAAAGCTCATGATATTATTCTAAATGTCCCATTTTAAACTTATATTTATTAGGTGTACGCAGTTTACGGGTTTCTGCATATACTAGCTCTCAAGAGCTCGGCGGGCTTCGCGCGCCCGAGCCCGACGTGTCACGCCAGGAGAAGCGATAACGGAACGACCTCCTGAGCCAGCCCACCCGACCCGCCAATGAACTCTAGAGCACCTAAGACAATATTATAGACCTCTATAGTCCGTATAATGCAGAATGAACTGGGCAACGCATTTTCGGCGGGAGCGGGCCTGCGGCGCCCCTCTAAAGGACCGTGCACGACGCGCCGTCCATACGGGAAGTAGCTCCAATCAGATCTCAAATATATATCGATTCATAAACTTTGTTTTATCTTTCTTACAGCCAAAGTCATTCAACCCATGCACCCCCAGAGCAGCATTTCTGTTATTGCCATTCCTACTAAGTAATACATCCGCCAATCGGAACAAAGAGTGTCTAGGACGCTCTGAACAGCAAGTACCGAGAAGTAGCGTGCGTTCGCTAAACTGAGCATGCCCAACGGGTGTGGGCGATATCGACGGGACCCCTTAGAACCGATAGGTCCGCAGGGTCTGCTTACGTACGATATCGAAATCGCTATCGAACCACCGATATCGCTACCGCGCCTCCGTCCCGCTCAAGTCGCGCGCGATCTGGCGACCTTCAACCAGCGCCTCCACATCAGTTACCAATACAACCCGATCAGCGCTTCGCAACTACCGCTAACGAGGGAGAAATGGCGTGCTGGGCTTCTCCTAAGGCGCAAGGAAGATTTCAGCACCAACCACTCAGCCAGACCCAGATCGTAGGCACCGTGACATCGGATATTCGAGCTTGGACCAGTTCCAAGATCCCGTCCAAACTGTCGCAAGTGCCACCACTTCGGCCGCCTCCTTCCTCCAGCAAAGGCGAAACTGACGACATCCATTAGCTCACTGGCGAACCGGAATGCAATTCTTAGAGTAGCAGCGGCAGCAGCAGCAACTTCCCGGCCAGCCACAGATTTACGAAATGGCCCGGGGGGGGGGGGGGCGGACGCGGATCATCTCCTTCAACCTTCAGTCCCCTCCCAGTGAACGTCGTCTCCTACTATATGCCTCAGCTACTGTTAAAAGAGTATCAGGGCACGCGGGTAGCTTGATCCCCCCGCACATCCATGGCGCCTCCCTCGAGCCAGCACCGATTACCACCAGGACCTGTACCAAGATCTCTACGCTCAGGCCGTTTTGCAGGGCTACACCGATACGCAGCTTCAACCGCACCAGTCTCACGAACTCGCCAGACTCCGTGCGCAGACCGTCAATGCGGTGTCCTTGATGTATTCGCCGACCTTCACTTCCGAATTGCCGTACCATGTGGACGTGTACCAGCAAACACCATCGTGCTCGTCAGAGGTACGTAAAGTAGTCGAATCCCGATTCAAATAACAAGGTGAGCTCACGGAACCGCTTCTCCTTCCACTTCACTTACGTTCTCTTTCGGGCACATGCGGTAACCTGCGACTCGGTTTCCCCTCTTCTCCTTTCCACATTCGATGGCGATCCTGATGAAGTAATCCCAACCCAACACCAGCAGGACACCTTACCCGCATCGAGCTCTCTCATTGCGACTCCTCCATCGTCGTGCGGAGGCTGAAGCTCTGTTCCATCATCGACAAGCTCACGCCCCACGCAGGTCCACTCTTTCCACCCCGGCACATCCCATGTCATTTCGAATCTCATCACCACAGCTCTTTCAAGCAACGTTGCGGTCTGCATGCAGCATCAGCAACCTCAGGCTCCGTCACCAGCCTCAAGTCGTACATCTTCCTTCGCTACGTTGGCTGACGTTCCCCATACACGACCGGCTCCCATTGCCAATCCTGAGCTGGTCCATCGCCACCATCAGCAAGCTCAGTATCATCAACAGGAGCAGACGGCCGAAGTCGAGGAGGTCCGATCGTGGTTCCTGAGCAAGCGTATGGTCCCAGCACGCCGTCTGAGCAGAGGCTCCAATCGTCGAACCACAAGCTGTCAGGCTGCAAGCCCTTGCTCCAACCCCCTTTTTTACGACCGGCTGTCCAGTACCGCGGCCCTCCCCCGCACCCCAGCCCAAGCTCTGACTCAATCCTTCGGTCGCTCAGTCACCGCACCTGACCTCTCTCCATCCACTACTAACCACTCCAATTGCCTCTCGTCTAGGCACACCGTCGAGGAGTTTAACGTTTCAGTCCGGAACGTCGAGGCGATTAAGAATTCCCACCCCGTTCGTCCAGCCGCTGAGCTCCATGTCAACGTTGCAAATGATGTCCTAAATTCACCGACTTCGCACGAGCTGAGGGCCACGGGTAATATACGGCAGATGAAGCAGCAGTCCGCGGTCATCCCACCTTACCCCAAGAACCACCCTTCAAGGCGATCTCCCTCGACGTTCCCGGAGCACAATCATCATGATGCAACAAGGCCACTGTCACGACCATCGCTCTCTTATTCCATCCTTGACTTTCAATAACTTGCACCCCTTCTAGCATCAAACAATCGGGGTGTCAGATCCTGAGGACAAGGGCAAAGATTTGGTGGCGGAGAGAAGGACAGCAGACGTGGCGGCTGTCGCTGCTGCTGTGACCATCAGGGAGAAGAAGCCGTTCTTGGGCCTGTGCTTTCTGCAGGCAACGCAAGGTGGCTCGATTTTTACCGTCCTGGGCTGAAAATGGAGCACTGATTTGTCATCGCAGACTCCCTGCCGTCAAAGAGCTCCTCATCATCGTGATCACAAACTTCCTAAAGGTCCTCGAACTTGCAAGTACGTGTCGTTGACGACTTGCCCGACCCTGTTCCGTCATTTCTGACCGCGAATTATCCCATGATCAGTCAATGCGTCCGCCGCCGCCACCTATACTCTTTTACGAACGAGTCTGGTCGCGGCATCCGCAAGCCGAAGCCCGTTGCCGAGGCCATCATCGATGTCGGCAACGAGGAACCAGATGTTGACAAGAACGGCAGCAAGAAGCGCACGAAGGAATGCCGTGGTCCCATCGAGTGGATCATCGCTGTGGATGTGGGGGTCGTCTGCCCAGTCGCTTGGGCTGCCCACCCGGCTGCTCTGGAGCTCCAGAAAGTCAAGGCCAATTTCGCCACTGCGGTCGCTGAGGCTGCTGCTGTTGCTGATGTCGTTGAGGATGCTGCCGAAGCCGCTACGTTCCTCACTCGCAAGGTCTCGCCTCTCTTATGTCCTTCTTCTCGCGCAGAGTGCTGCGCCTCTGCTCCCCCGCTGCCTCCTCAATTAGTTCAAGCGGCTCCAGTATAAAGTGTTAATAGGCTTCTTTTCTATTGCCCTCTTTTTCCCGGAATCCATTACTCCTCCCACGTTCCCAATGCAGAGAATCTCTTGTCAGTTTCCCTCCTCTTCTGCGTCCACCATCTTTTCTTTCCCTGCCATCCTTCTTGCTATCTCGCTTGGTTGCCTGCTGCATTTGTCCTTCTTTCGGTCGCTCTCTTGGAAATAGAATTGTGCTCGTGACTTTTATGAACTTGCCTTATTCCTCCCCAGACTTCCTCGATTATCTGCAACGTCCTGTGTGCCATTCCTTTTTTGCTGTATCATATCTTTCTCCTTTGTCTCTACCGTTTTGATATATGTTATTCGTCCTCTTACACATGCGTTGAACACACCTCTGGAATCTTGTGGGAAGCTTGTCGTACCATTCGTTCCTGTCATTCTTTACTAAATTCTTTCAACGCCATAGAACGGCCTTCACCACCTATTCGATCTACACTGCTCATAAGTCCAATACCGCCGTCGAGGACACCGTAGACATCATGTATGTGCAATCAGTATACCAAAGCTTCTGACTAATTCATCTACCGTACAGCTTCGGCTTCACCAACTCCCTCACTCGCCTGCTGCAACTGCTCTCAGAGGTAGGCTTATCTTAACCTGTGTCTTCGAGCGGATCTATTAGTTCTTGCTGTATATGGAGTTTGGTGTCCGTTTCTCTATTTAATCACTCCAGATTTCATTTTCCGAAGTTGCCGTGTGATATTCTGCAGGAATGCCGTTTGGTCATTTTCCACCCAGTTCCCAGTGCTTCTTGACCTGCTCTAGGAGTCTCCCATGACAAAACCGACTCGCCACTTCGCCGCTCTCGTCGATTAGTGGAACCAACTTAGTAACGGAGATCAGCATTACATGGCATGGCCTAGTGGCTTATAACTTTGTTCATTCGATTTACACGCACTCCACTTTCGCCAACCCGCTCATCGACGAAATTCCCACCACGCGCTAAAGCTTCGGCGGTCGGGTCGGATTTAAAACTTCGACATTGGCATTGATACCCTCCCAAACCGTCAGGCGAAGATCCTAGTCTTCGAACCCTACGATACAGATTCAGCCTCACAAAGCGCGCCTCGACTTCGTTCTCAACATCTCTCCGCTCGTCAACACGTCCGCTGTTGACTACAACCTAGCTTCCTCTTGGTTGACCTGTATTCTGACTCTCCACGCTGACTTGAACTAGAATCTCAACCTTACGACTCACTGACCGCTCTCGGCCCGACTAAAGATATCTCGGTAGGCTCGGCACCACCTCATACCGAGACCTGTCGACTCTTCAAGACAGTCGACGTTACTCTTGTGAAACGCGTAACCGCGAATCGATGCACGGCTTGCCTACGCTGGTTTGGGCTCTCGACCATCAACGATCCAAGTTCCAATTAGAACCCTTGGCTGGGTTTTGCAAGCCATCACATCGCATCGCCGAGTTTGTCGATGCCTCTCAACGAGCTCGACACTTCAGGACCGAACTTCGACACCCCGCCGTTCCGCCTCACAAACAGCCTCAACACGACTTCCCGTCTCGATTCTACATCGCCTCAACTACTACAATTGTGCGGCTGCGTACCTTTTCACCCCAGATCAACTGGAAGCAACGCTCGTATGCCTAACGGGTGCTCGGATGCTCCACAGGCGTCCTGAGCACGTTGCTTCCATGAGAGCCTCGGCGGAAATCTCGGCTTCGAGAATTGGCTCAACTATGAAGCAAACTTGACGTTACTCTCCGTCTCTCCTGCATCCTTTCGGCCCACACATCATCTCCAGTCCTCGTCAACCGCCGCCCGTTGACAATCCCCCCCAAGCACAACACGCCTCCGCCCACTTCGACGAAGCGTAGGTCTTAAGGTTAGTGTCTTAAAGCTTTATTTCCATTTTTTTAACTTACTAAGTATCTTTCAACCGTGTACAATGGCTTCAGAGATGTACATGGACACGACCACTCACCGACCACTTCCCCGAAATCTGCCGAACAATCACCAGCCTCGGAGCCTCTTACACGACATTGGAGTAAGCTTCCTTGACGATTTCATTTGACTTTTTCTTCATCGACCTTGTCTCTACCCCGTACAACGGCTCGCTGGACTTCCGACGAACACACCATAAGTCAACGACATCCTCCGAAGTCCCACGACACCTCCACCTACCTTGTATCCTTTCATAAGACCTATGTTTTAGTGCTTCTGACGCTTTTGTTTGACTTATTTATTACTGATCTCGTCTCCACAGCCTAAAACGCCTCGATCGACGCCGAACCCACCTCTCACCGCGGATCCCCGCGAAGTCCGCCGAGGCCTCCAACGACATCGGTTGCATGTTCTAGACTTATAGGTGAGTACTCGAGCTCCTTTCACATGATTCTTTACTCTGCTGACTTCGTCTCTACCGCCAAAACCGGCTCCCGCGACCTAGGACGAACCCAGTTCCCCACCGACGACATCCCCGACGCCCGCCGAGGCCTCCACCAGCCTCTCCCTCGAACTCTGTACGTTCATGCGATTACCCAAGTCCCTTCCATTTGATCCTTTCCTTGCTGATTCTGGCCCTACCGCTGAAAACGGCTCGCGCGACCCAACACGAACTCACCCCCCAGGACGACATCCCCCAGGTCCGCTTAGACCTCCACCGACCTCGGGTACGTGTGATAACGTTTGGGTGAGTACCTGAAACAATGATCCCTGTTATTTTCGCTTGCTGTATTCGTCTCTACCGCCGAAAATGGCTCGCACCGACTTGCTACAAACCCAATCCCGACCGACGACCTCCCCAAGTCCGCCGAGGCCTCCAACGACCTTGACTACGGATTTTAAATATCCAGCTGAGTACTAAAAGCTCTTTCTTTGTCTTTTCCCGTCGCTGATTTTGACACTTGACGTACGACAAATCCACCCCCACCAACGATCCACCCCAGGTCCGTCGAGACCGCCGCAAGTATCGGTTGCGTGTCTTAGACACTCAACTTGAGCGCTCCTACTGCTTTTGCTAAATTTTTTGGTCACTCACCCTGTCTCTACCGCCGAGAACGGCTCGCGCCGACCTACAACGAACCCACCCCACCGACGACATCCCCAACGTCAGCCGGGGCCTCCACCGACCTCGGTTGCATATAATAGACGTATTTGCGAGTAGTCCTCTTGCTTTTTCTCAGCATTTTTCTTACCGACCTTGGCTCCACCGCGTAGAACCGCTCGGTCGAGGTACGACGAATCTACCACCGTCCGTTGACAGTCCCTCAAAGTCCAACTACGCCTCCACTCCCATCGAGGAGGCGTCTTAGGCCTTAGGCTAGTTGTCTAGAACCTCTTATTCTACCCTGTATTTTATCAATTATCTTTCGACTACGTACAACGGCTTCTGAGACAAACAAGTGCACGACCACCCGCCAACGATCTCCGCAAAGTCCGACAACACCCCCATGGGCCTTGGAAGCTTGTACGGGACGTATACGTAAGCACTCATGAGCTTTTTGATTTGACTGTCTTCTGACTACTTTTGTCTCGGCCCCGTGAACCGGCTTGTACGACGCATCCATCAACGACTTCCCTAAAGTCCGACGACGCCATTACCGACCTTTGAGCCTATTAAAGGACGTATAGGTAAGCCCTTCGAGCGATTCACTTGAATCTTTATCTTACTGATATTCTCTTGGCCGCCTAAAACGGAGCCGCATGGTGTACAACGAACACACCACCGTCTATGATCTTCCGCAAAGCCAGAGAACGCCTCTGGGAACTGTCTGAGACACCTCTTATGCACTATGGTAAGTAACTAAGTCGTTAGTTTTACTTTTTTTCAATACTGATTTTGTTTCGACCATGTAAAACGGCTTTCGGGATGTACGGCTGCCCCCTCTACCGGCCGAAAAACTCCCCCAAAGCCCAACGGTTAGGTCAGGTTGGAGTGCCTTTTAGATGCTATTGTAAGTGAATCGTCTCTTTTGTTTGATATTTTCTCAGCTTCGTGGACATCAGGTACATATCAGGTACGTGCATGCAATCTATTCGACTATAGTCTTCACTAATTTCTCTATGGTACAGGTTCAGCTCCGACGACCTCACCCGCAACGCCACGACTTCCTTCACTTGCGTTCCTCCACTCTGCTTGACCCTCCTTAAACCACGGTCGACAAACAAACGCCTCCGTCAGCCAACCTTCTCGTCCGGGAGTCTCGGCCTACTCTCCTCCCGCGCTTGAGTCGTTCGTGCACCTCCCGCAACCACCCTCGACCTCGACCGCCTCACCTGAGCTATCTACACCTGTGACAATAGCATAAGGCATATCCAGTACGTTCATTCAACTCACTTCAATTCGTGTTTACTAACCTTTTGACTTATACATTGCTTTTAGCGATTTCACCTCACGTGCACCGCCCATATCCCCCGTCTACCCAACTAGCCGTCAATGACATCATCCACAGTGTAGCCGATATCAGGTCAGTGCTAAGAGCCTGTCTGAGCTGTTTTCTAACTCCTTCTTCAATTGTACAGGCGCCACTCTTTATCCTTTACGCTGCCGACCACTCGCATTCACCTCTCCCAATCCTCAACCTAGCCCGACTTTTCTCCCGTCCAACGAGTCATCTGACCCCTTTTCTCGGCTCACTTCCATTTCCGATGACCTACCGCATCCCGTGGCAAGCTCCTGCCTGGCCGTCGTCACCCTTGCCGGCCCCTCACGAGGCGGTCAACAAAGCCGTAGACGACTTTACACTAGGTGAGCGGATTGAATGTCTTCGATGCAGCTTTTCTTTACAGTTTTTTTAGATCAAAGGTTCGGCATGAGCAAATTTGCCGCACCAGCGACTGCGACATCCGCCACCAACCCGGCGATGAAATCTGTGACATAATGTACGTCCAATCGCTCTATTGGAGCTAAGCGCCTACGAATTTACTATTGTCTAGAGTTCACTCCGCCCCTCATCCGGGGCCGGTCCTGCTCCGGCTGGTGTCATCCTTCTGTCTTGTATATAATCTCCTGCTTTTCGTCGCTGATAGTTCTCTTTTGTGCCAAGCTCTTTTGGAGCTAGGCTAACCGCTGAATTTAGTTTATGTAGCCTGTTGGCGGTTCAGAGCTCAAGTCTCACTGGCAAAACATCTGGGCAGTCTCCCATTTCCTTCTGTCTTATGAACGGTAATGTGAGGTTTATGGGTAATATATCATGTCATTGTCTCTGTTGTTTATTTTCTCGAAATATTCAGGTGAAGTCAGAGGCCAGCGTAGACTCAGTATATAAACTCGAGGCCGAAGCCTTCACAATCATATAAAATTAATTCATGCAGTCAATGTGCAAGAGTAGAGTCCACTGCATACGAGGTGAGGACAGGTTGCTGCGACACGTAAAACGTCCGTTGACTATATCGGTGCAGAAGGATCAGATGGATCAGTTCAAGTGACTACCTGTCCGACCCACTGCTCTTGAGCGTTAGGCCAGTTCGTTATTATCGTTGCCGCTAGTCAGCCCAACAGGGAGCGAAGGCGACAACCTTATCCGCGCCCCAGCGCCCGACGACATCAGGTTCGCCGATCTTTAAACCTTCACGCCTATTGCATCTAGCGCTTCCACCCATCCTTCAGGTCTTCCCGCCTGTCAGCGGACGTTTTCGACGAATTCACCATGTCAAGAGCCTCTCCCACGCCTTTCATCTCAAGCAAATCCCTACCATCGCGCTCTAACTCCAATACTATCACCTCCGCCAGGCAGCAAGACTTTCCTCCGGAACAAAAGGTTCCTCCAAGCTGTACAATCGCTTCCATGTCCACCCCTACTCGTCTTCCTACCACTCGTCAACGGGCTCTTGGACCATCTCCGAATGCTCAACCTTCGCATCGGGTACCCTCCAGAACAACGGCGTCATCACGGCCTAGAGGTGTCCAGATGGTCAGCGAGATGCGCACGTGTCAAGACTTTGGAACAAAAGAACCACACCGGCTTGCCCCGGTTATGCGTTGTCAGCTCCACAGCAGCAAAGCCTGCAGTTCCAGTCGTCCTTGAATCGCTTCAAGGGCAGGTAGCTCTACCCTCAGAAGCGTTCGCCCACCAAGAAGTCGTTCGCGGTCCCGAAGGAGCCTGTCAGTCCGTAGGTTCTGGTCGCCGAAGACAGATGCCAACGTGGTGATCCACCAACCCGAATCTCCAGAACGACCGCCTCGCCTTCCTGCCCTCCCGACTTTCTCGCCTTTGCCTTCGGTTCCTCTTCATGGTATGGAAGTTGGCACGCCCACACCTAGCGTTCGATTACCTTCAAGAACCATTGGTGGATTACGCTCGGTCTTTTCTATGGGCCGTCCAACGTTTGAATCAACTACACGGTTCAGCGAAGGTTCAGCCAAGTCTACCTTGTATCCACAGCCTTCCGCGCTCACACCGGCCCCTTCCCCAGCTCTCGCACCCCAAAAAATCCCCACCGAGAGCAACGTCGGCCAGTGGGGAAAATTTCTGACCTCCAACAGGCATCGGAGCTTTCGCCACGGCCACCGCCGCCGCAAGTCCCAAGCCCGGCTATCTTTCCTCACCGCCCGCCGAACGTCCAATCACGCCACTACTCCAATCGCAACCTGTTCTCAGGTTCTGTCGAGTGCACACGACTTCTAGCCCATCCAAACCTCCGATGATCGGCATGAGTCCGTCTCCTCGCAAGCGAGTCGACTCCATACGCACTAGTGGAGCAAACCCAGAGGAAGGTGGAACGACGCCAGCTCCGTTCACCAAAGCCTGTGTTGTCACTACCCCGGAAGCGTCTCCGCTCACCTCCCCACTCTGCTCGACTTTGACCTCTGATCAATCACCGATGCCGCCAACCATCCAGAACAACCAACAACCCCGTTAACGGCCAGACTTCGATAGGAAGGCCTGAATTCGCCGAGATTTCCGAACGTCGCTTCCCGCCTCTCCCCCCGACCCTTACTCAATGTCGATCAACCTCTTCTTCATCTCCCGACAACCTCGTTCATAGCCACTCAATCTCTTCCATACCCGTCTCGACCTTCGTCGACCTGTTGCAACCTGCTCACCACCAGAACATGCTGTCACAGTCTTCGTGGACGAATCCAAATATATCTGGAAAGCGCATTCGATTCACCTCATCGTAGTTTATAACTCCCGCAAGTAGAGTCTTCAGATGAAGTGCCTCTGCTTTCTTGACGAGAATACTACTGTCAGGCTGTCAAAAGAAAATAACCAAATTGGACGTACCTACCGCATGCGTGCAAGTCGTTGGAGGAGGTGCCGTTGGCTAGGGTAAGAAGGTCGAAGTCAAGGGACGAGGTCAGCTCAGGAGGGAAGATAATGGAACATTAGTGCATAATAAGCCATGAGAAGTTGAGTGAGTGGAGCGCTTAGCCTGATTTTTCTCAACGATCTAACGATTATGTCCTTCATACTGATAGGACATCTGTCGGCGCCTTGCGGATCTTTCAACGCCTTCCAGCTCACTAGCGGGCAGCATAACTATACGAATCGACGTCGAAATCAAGGTCGAGAAGAAATACAAGCGACATGAGCTTGTAGAAGAAATTTGACCTGCGGATGGCGGGACGGAGAGTCGTGTAAAGACTTTAGTTGTCTACGAGACCGTATGGCGAGAGGATCACATGTCAGGAGTACAAAAGCTGGCTGGTTGCCTATACCGGAGCTTGGTAAATCTTGGGCCAAGGAGAGGCATCGATCAGCGAGAACCAAGTGTTCGGCGATTGGGGTAGGTTTTAATGTAAATGGGGAAGGCTGGAGCATTATGAGAGTGGTGAACAAAGACGCAAATTCCCTTTGCCTAGTTATAAAACCTTGGTTACGTCCACGCATTGCGCGGTGATTCCTGAACCCAGAGGCAGCGTTTTTTTTGGTCTTTTGGCGTGCCAGGCTATTTCCTTGCCTGCACGAGACTGGACCGCTGACAAGGAGCTCCCCGCGTGAATTAAGCACATCCCACTAGCCTCGAGTTGTTCGGCCGGCTTCGCCGGCCTTGTCCTCTGTCCAGCTACTTTTTAGCACAAAAGCAGCGGCGTTATTTACGATTTGAATACAAGAATATATGCAGGTCTCCGACTTGTATGCCGTATAAAAGTGTCGCCATCGACTCTGAATATATATAATGGTGCCTCGTTAAGATCGGAGCGCATGGAACACTGAGACATATTAGTTTCCTGCTGGTGTGACTTACCCAAGGTCCAAAGCCAGCTACTGGGACAGCGGGCAGCTTTGACCGCGCGGATGATCAAGTGGCCAGTTCCCCAAAGCGGGAGACACCGGCGACAAATTTAAAATGGGGGCGCTCATTGTGAACGATTGCGAGTAGCTGGGCTAGTTCACAGCAAGCGAGACTTGATTCATTCTATGTATACCTCCTTCATACCTTAGAGAAAAAGCGGTCCTGAAGCTGGACGCTGACGGGCGGGTCGGGAGAGGATCACGTAATCCCGCGAAAGCCGATGGGCGCTTAAACGTACGTTAAATGCTGCTGGTAAGACCCCTCACCTTACCATGACGGGTTCAGGGAACCTTGAGCGTTTTACAGAGGAAGTAGACTATTAGATTGACTGAACTCTGCAACTCGAAATGAGAAAGGATCTTTTGTTCCGTGAGGTGTATTGGACCAACGCCAACTGCGAATCTGCGCATGTGACAGGGACAACTAGGGTGGCACTTCGCGTTCGCACAGTTTGGCCATTTATTCGCCTCGTTATCGTTGTCCTCAGTCAAGACCACAACGGCCAGTCTTCCTCGAGTACGGGTCAATTCATGAAGAAACCCATCCCACCCTCCAGGGAGATCGGTAAGTTCTTGCTCTCCTACCCTCCGTGCTGCAGCTGAGTTAATACTTTCGTATTCCACTAAATGAGATTCCCGCACCAACCGAATTGCCGCGCAACTTCGCCGGCAACACCGCCATTTATCGCTCATGAATGACTTTGCTGGATGGTGTGAACTTTGTTTGAATGAACCTGACATGTGTCACGGCGATTATCCCAGTGATTACGAGAGCATCGACTCCGCCACCGCGGAATATCGCTTTCAGATTCGAGGCCATGCCACTGGCGCAAGGTTCTATGCGTTCGATATGCAGGACGGGACCGTAAACATGGTCCTCTGGGATTTTAGATCCCCTTGCAGCATGGCCAATGTCCTTCGAGACTTTTACAATTCGGGAATTCGTCCCCAAGGGGTTGTCCAGGTTACTGGCATCAGCAGTCGGGATGACATCAAGACGTTTTTTGGCAGGTTCAGCTCATAAACCTTCATCGTACTGTGCTAACTGCCTCTATGATTAGCTCGCGTTGAGAACGAGGTGTACAAGTCCATTGATCACATGGCGGATCTTTTGAAGTTTTGGGGATGGACTTGTAAAGCTCCACGTAGGCACTTGGTGTTGCATCGGCCTCTAGCTCCTCTGATGTGTTTTTTTAGAGTCCTTTGACGACCGTTACCCCGAGTTATTTTCAAACGCTTCGAGCAGCAGTAGTGCCGTTGTCCAAAAGCAAGGGGAAGGTCCTGAGTGAATATTCGCTCGTCCGTGTCACAATTGTATCCCTCCGCTACTAGTACCGCTGACTGTGCAGCTGAATATGTTAATACTTTCTGGTCTGGTGCCCGGTTAACTGGATATTGGATACAAAGGGGCCTACACGTTATATAGCGTTTTAAGTATCACCAGAGTATCCATCGATCACTTCCCGAGAGAGCAACGGATGCGTTCCCTGCAGCGAACTAATTGAGCAAGCTATTAGATGCTGTAGTCTTTAATGGACCATCCCAGTTACCATGAGGCTCTACCTGGGTCGCACAAGGCGGTTTCAATGTGCAGCCCTCTGGGCCTGAATCGAATCCGTAAGAACGTCAACGTCGATTACACAGGCGGTACGGTGACCAAAGTCCCGCGCGCTAGGCTTTTGGTCTGCCGAACGTTGTGTCTTTAGGGTCGGGAAATGAGAGGACGAAGTGTGGACCTCCAAAGGCCCAGCGCACCAGAGCTGATGATAGCGTTGTCTCCGACTATCGTGCTTGTGTGCGCGGTAGGGGCAACTTTCGCTATGCGTGACCGTGCCGCTGCTCTTCGGGCCTTCGGCCATGTTTAGGAATATCCCAATTAGGGTAGCACCGCTCGTCGACGTGGCTTTCTTCCGCTCACCAGTCCAAGTCTGTCGCCTTCTCTTCGGGAACTCACTGAGTACTGAAATGGACAACGAAGTTGAATGTGAGGTTGCTACAAGTTAGTCCGAATGCGCACAGACGCGAAATAAGGTGGCAACGGCGTATCTCGCGCGGCGTCGGGAAAAACGTCAAGCGCAATGATAATAATCTTCGCTGTA